>CM033277.1:6152002-6453907 GCA_019343175.1 Oedothorax gibbosus | reverse complement strand
GGCGATTCTCTTTTTATTCTCTTGTAGTTCTAAATTATGACGCCCGCGTCGCCAATAGCCCTCGTGTCGCTCTAGTGCGACGATGATTCAAACTTAACTAAACTTTTTATTCTCTCCGGACTGGTTGGTTGGTTGGTTGGTTGGTAGACATATATTCAGGTTTGTGTGCTTGGTCAGAGACCCGCTTATAAACCTTCGTCAAGTAAGACAGACACAACAGACAAACCACACACATAAGTGGATCCATCTAATTTTTAGAGACAGAGGCCAACTAGAGGATCCCCAGAATTGGCTTGTCACCCCCAGAGGTATTGATTTGGTATGGGAACTTGGAGGACTTTCGGACCCAACAGATTTAACGAGCACGTACTCCGCATATACTCCACAAACACAAACATCCATGCCTTACCGGGATTCGAACCCGAACCCAGAGGCTCCAAAGGCTAGCGCCCTAACCGTTGCGCCGCCGGGTCGGCCTCCGGACTGTCCCTTAATGTAATGTAATCGTTTCCTGCTGCCTATTTCTAACCTCCTTTAGGAGCTTTAACACAGCCAAATTACGCCTTGTAAGTTAGAACCCTTGTCAAGTGACGAGGTCGACACCTGAACGGGCACCCAACGGAACTTCGTGTGACATCATACGCAACGCCCGCCGTCGAGACTTTCGACTCCACAGATTTAACGAGCACGTATATCGCAGTGTACTCGGGCACCCCGGTGATTTTTAAAGGATTTTTTTATCCACTAGTACGATTACGTCTATAGTGTGGCTAGGACAAGGACAGAACCAAGAACCTTCTCGTAGGGAGTCTCGTCGCTTACACCTCTCGGCCACCGGCTGTTTATTTCTAATGTATCTTTTGCTCTACCTGTTTGTAACGTGAAGCTTTAATACAGACAAGTAATTTAAAACCGCGGTCAAAGGACGAGGTCGACTCCTGAGCTGGCACCTAAAGGAGCTTCGAGCGGCATCGTACTTTCACGCTATCGGGACTTAAGCTACAGATTTAACGAGCACTAATGATCTCCTCAAGTAGGGTAAGGTGTAAGGTACTGACAATCCGAACGGGGTGGAGAGGTAGTGCATGGTTTGTTTGTGGGGATATAAGACAATGTTTGGCGTACCTCTGATATTAAGGTAAGAAGCTGCCGTTCTAATTTAGACTAACTAGCTGCCGGGTGGTTTGTGGGGGGTTAAGACAACGTTTGGAGTACCTGTGACGTCACTGTAGGCGTGGTCGTTCCAGTCGCCAATTAATCCATTTGTGTTTGTTGTAACCTCTCTCTACTGGCAGAGCTTTAACGCAAAACATTTCATATATAAAATAATGCATTGCTTCAGCCACAGCTATATGGAACCATTTTACAAATACAAATACAAAAATTGTCGACCAACAACAGGCCAGAGGACCAGCAAGGTTGGTCCAAAATAAAAATCTAATACTTTACCAGTTTCCAATGACTATCAAGATTCTTCTTAAAATCTTCTACTCTCTTCGAATGCACAACATAATCTGGTAAAGCATTTCACTCATTGACAACTCTATTGTAAAAATAATGTTTTCTTACCTCCCTTCTAAAGCTCGATTTATTCAATTTCTGATCATGTCCTCAGGTCGGTTACAAGTGACGAGTTTATTACTTGGGTCATTCTCTGTAAATGGGACAAGTTGCACTCTTAAAAATTACAACAACAAAAATCCTTCCCAAATGAGATAATTATTTAATATATATGAGTTGTACTCATCAGATACATCACAATTTTTGTTGGTTCAGATCCATTTAAGGATTTTTCAATAAAAAATATTTTATACCCCGAAAACATTGCATGCATCTTTTTGACTTGCTTCAAATGTACGCACGGTGTTTTAGTCCCGGAATAGGAACGAATTACGTTCAATGCTAGTTACTAGGAAAATACTCGTGATACGAAAAGAGCTGGTTCGAAAAATTGATACACAATTTTATTTCAGTGTCATTTAAAATCAATTGTTTGAGTCTAATTATTGAATTCTGATTACCAATAAAAATAGTTTTTGTAACCTGATTGTTTTGTTGCCAAACGATTTTATATCACTTTATTTAACATCAATTGTTTAATTGCATATTTATAATTATAATAATAAAAAAAGTTTTGTAACCTGATAGTGGTTTATAATACAATTACTGATTTTAATCATAATCATAATCTAGAAAAAGAAGCATAATCACCCTCGTGAAGTCGTGGGAAAACAACGCTGCAGCCGACTCGGCGGCTGAATGGTCGGGGAACTGGCCAGGCAGTCAGAAAGCCTCTGGTTTGAGTTGACCTCAGGTTCTGGGCATGGATATTTGTGTTGTGTATTTTTCTGAGTACGTTGCGACATTACGTGATCGTTAAATCTGTTGAGTCGAAAGTCCCAAACAAGGTCACGATGGCGCCACTGGTTTGTTTTGGCCACTCAGGTGTCGACCTCGTCACTTGACCAGGGTACCGTAACGAAAATTCAAACCCCTTAATAATACAGAGTAATAATTGTTTTTTTTATTTAAATTTTTTTAATGTTTGCTATTTTTATCCATGTGACTAACGCATGCCACAAAAAAAAGTGTTCAAGAGACCCCAATTGGCATTTGATTAAAGTTCAATTGCTGACTGTAGACAATAAAAAAATAGTTCAATTTATTTACTTACTTATCCCTCTTGCACTAAAGCCATCGCTGGAGCATAGGGCCTCCGTCATGTTCTTCCATCTCACTCTGTTGGTGGCCAGATGTTTCGCCTCCCGCCATGTTGTCCCCACCTCCTTCACTTCGTTTTCGATAGTTCGTCTCCAAGTGATTCTTGGTCTTCCCCTCTTTCGGTGTCCCTGGGGATTCCAATCAAAAGCCTGTCTTGTCTTGAATTTTTCATGTTTTCGCAATGCATGCCGCTTTCTTTTCTTAATTTCAAATTCTATTGGTATCTGTTTTGCTCTCCTTAGGAGCTCTTCATTATTAATTTTATGGTACCACTGTATGTCAAGAATCCTTCTTAGGCACTTGTTAATGAAAACCTGGAGCTTCCTCATGTTAGTTTTATTGCAGTGACATGTTTCAGCTCCTTAGAGAAGGGCGGACTTCACATTAGTGTTAAATACTCTGATCTTAGTTGCGATAGAAGTTGCCTTAATTTTCAAAAATTTGATTAACGCGTTGACTGCGACGATATCGATGGAAAATTTTCATCGATAGAGGCTGATGTGAAGTAGAAGAACATCCTGTTTTTTAAACCAGTTTGTTGCAATGGAAATGAACTCTTTTTTTTTTTCATTTTCGAAAAAGTAAACATCTTAGTTCGAGGTCATAAAATTACAAGGTTAGGTTGAATTTACGTCGCTAACTAAAGCTACACGACAGCTAGTCGTAAAATTACGAGGAAATGTTCCTGGCCTTTTCCGACCGGATAACTCATCATCTGTCACTAATTATTGAATTGAAAGCCAACAACCAGATTTGTTTCAGTGATTAAATTTTCGACTATGAAATCATCTTTAAATTTTCATAATTCATATTTTTTGGGGAGGTTGTTTTTGTTTGAAAAAACTACAAAAACGACTACTTGCAAATTTTTTTTTTATAGCTAGATAGTTGAATAACAATTTAAACCGCACTGCGAAATGCAGTATGTCTGGTCGCCCTACACTTGAGACGAAAGATTTAATTTCCTCGTAATTTGAAATAGAATATACTCTTTCAAATCATCAAGTATTATTCCAAGCACAGTGAGATCGGTTTCAAAAGTGTAAAATCTAATATTCCACGTTCTCTCAAATTGATCACCAAATAACCTTAAATTTGCCTGCGGTGTTAACATAATTCAAATATGTTAACATCCCTACATAATTATGGCTGTATTATATTTGTCGTCAATAGGCGAAAGATACACTTCGAACTAACACAAAAACTTCATACGCTTTAAAATCTATGTATGGACTATGTCACATCTAGGATTACTAGGTGTCAATTAAATAGCATACAATAGGGTAGATTAAAGAGCTAGATCGTGTTAAAGAGCTAGATCGTGTAACCACTAAACCATCATGTTTATCAAGTTTTCAAACGAACTTGAACTCATAAGAACGGTTGACGAAATGGTACTAGGAATTTTATTAAAATGTGCTGTTATCGGTGAATCAGAACACGTCACGCGCTGGCGCGTGATACGCAGTCAAAGTGTTAACATTGCAAAGCAACCGCGGGCCTTATTCGGTCTGTTAGTGATATTCTCGGCCGTTCCACCGTTATTGTTGATGGTGCTGCCACGATATGTAAAGCTGTTCACTTCTTCTAGTTTTTGATTCTCAAGGAGGATTTGAAAATCAACTCGAAACAATCAATCCTTGAAAATCAATTTATTTACAATCATATTAATATTTTTTTTATCTTGTTATTTTAAAAATATCAAATTTTGGGCTGGATTGATGAACGCTCTTCTCAAGTGTGAGCGATACCTAAATCTTTAGCAAAATAAAAGAAACATCACCAGTACGCCTGTGCACTAATTTAATAAACTGAATGTACTGTTTTTAAGGAGAAATGATTCACAAATTTAGAAAATAAACTCATTAAAATCTTTTATTCGATAAACATTACAAATTTATTGGCAGCACAAAAATATTGTATAAAAATTATAAATATCTTAGCTCTATATACATTTTTTGATAACCTGCTAATTTGTTAAACAGTAATTTATTTTGTGTTGCATTTCAACAATATTTATTAAACTGGCCTATAATTTTGAGAAACTTTTAAGTTCAAAGACAAAAAAAAAAAAAAACAGTGGATCAGAACATTCAAAACAATATAAATTATTATTCCATAAACCAAAATTCTATGATAAGAAAAAACCTCAAAATTCAAGTTTTAGTAATTTAATTCTCATTTAAAGAAAACCTAGAAGTGTTCAAAAAAGTTATTTTGACTGATGAAACTTTTTGCTGGAGTCTTTTGCGAGGTCTAACAGTAGCTGGCATGGCTGCTACTTTGATAAAGTAACAGTAATTTTTTTTGTTGCATTTCAACAGTTAATTATCAAACTGGCCTAAATTTTTAAATATGTAGAAAATTTAAGTGCAAAGACAAAACAAAATTGATCAGAACATTCAAACAATATAAATTATAATCGATTTTCCGTAAACAAAAATTCTATGATAAGAAAAAAAAACGTAAAATTCAAGCTTTAGTAATTTAATTCTCATTTAAAGAAAAAATAGAACTGTCTAAAAAGTTATTTCGACTGATGAAACTTTTTGCTGGAGTCTTTTGCGTGGTCCAAGAGTAGCTGGCATGGGGTGTATTGGATCCCGTAAAGTTCACGGAATTTGTCCATCCATTGCACAATTTTGTCTGCTCCGTAAGTGTCCACGTATCGGAAGGGACCTCCAAGGAACGGAGGGAAACCCAGGCCAAATACTGCACCGATGTCTCCTTCCAGCTAAAAATATATCAATAATTAATTTAAATATTTTGTAATTTAATTCTGGTTTTAAATAATTTTCAATTCTTTGCATGAAATCTTAACAAAGCATGAAAAAGACCATTTATGAATAGTTTTGGCAAACTAAAACTATAAGTATTTTACTTTGTGTGCACTACTAAATAATTTTTCAATCCTTTAAATCAAATCTAAACATGACATGAAAAAGACTATCTGTATGTATAATTTTTACAAACTAAAATGATTAGTACTTCACTTTGCATACTAATAAATAAATATTAAATAATGTTTCAATCCTTTACCTCAAATGTAAATGTAACACGAAAAGGACCAACTGTCCATAGTTTTGATAAAATAAAATTGTTAGTATTTTACTTTGTGTACTAATGGATAATTTGTTAATTTTTGAATCCTTTACATTGCCTCAAATGTAAACCTGACATGAAAGACCAACTATGCATAATTTTGGCAAACTAAAATGTTTAGTATTTTACTTTGTAGACTAATAAATAATTTTAAATAATTTTTCAATCCTTTAAATCAAATGTAACACGAAAAGGACTAACTATGCATAGTTTTGACAAACTAAAATTGTTAGTATTTTACTTTGTGCTCTAATAAATAAATGTTCAATATTTTTTTATATCCTTTACCTCAAATGTAAACATAACTTGAAAAAGAGCAACTATGCATATTTCAGACACACTAAAACGGTTAGTGGATTGTGTATTGCATTTTAATGTGTTTTACAGTCCCTGCACAAATTATTAGACGCACTGCAAGATTTCCTGTATCAATCAATGATGAACAAAATACTTTGTTATAAAACAAAATAATTTGCGTTCCTAAACTTAAGCTATTGAATAGAAAATACTATCTGCTATACTTAATACATGTATCGACATCTTTTTTAATGATATGGCATTCTTTGGTATGTTTTCATCATTACTAAAAAAAATACAGTGCGTCTAATAATTTGTCCAGGGTCTGTAATAACAAGACCCTAAAGAAAACTTGTTTATAAGAGATAAGTGTGAAAGTTTGTAAAACTATTCATGCTATTGCTACAAAATGATATTAGATTTTTTACACAAGAAATTATGTTGCACTCAAACAAGTAAATTATCTATAAACAAGAAAACTAGAAAGCTTCTTTCTTTAGTTTTCATGTTTACATGCATCGAAATTAACATAATAAACAAAGGTACAGAAAAACATTTAAAAAGACTTATCTACAATTATAATTTAAAATTAACTGTATTTTAAACCTCTATTATTATTTATCCGCTTTGGCTTATTAGAGTTAGTATTATTGCTATTTAAAGTTTTTTTATATCAAATACCTTTTTCTTAAAAACATATTAAAAGTAAGCTCATTATTTGCAATAAGCAAAAATTAGGATTTTTATATACACGTGTGTGTTTTTTTAAAATTATAACTTTCATTAAAGTTTTAAGTACATGGAAACGGTAAACACTTAAGGGCTGATACTTTAAAGCATGATGGTGTTTATCTTTATAGTCCATCCGATTGCAACGCAAACTAAGAAAGCGCTTTTTCAGGGTGGAAACAAAATTCTTGAAAAAAAGTTCCTTGATATTTTCAGGATTTCCCTGATACTTTCATAAAAAATTCCCTGATTTTACAATTACTTTTTAGTTAAGTTTTGTTTGAATTCATACTAGAGCTACACAAGAGCTATT
Organism: Oedothorax gibbosus; assembly: GCA_019343175.1. NCBI lineage: Eukaryota > Metazoa > Arthropoda > Arachnida > Araneae > Linyphiidae > Oedothorax > Oedothorax gibbosus. Next base: position 6,446,745 of record CM033277.1, on the reverse strand, counting down.
GGCAACGGGCATCGTAACTTAGAACCACAGTCAAGTGACGAGCTGACACCTGAGTAGGCACCCAACGCAACCGTTAAGGGCGAAATCGCACGCAGCGTTGAGACTTTGGAGCATATTTGACGTTTGATAATAATTGACAGTTTTTTGCTTCTGCGTGATAGGAAGATAGTCGAATTGGACCAACCAGAAAACTTTCCTTTGATCAAGAAGTGTCTGATAGTATCGCAAGAACAACCTAAACCTGCTGTCTAAATAATCGGAAATGGAAAAAAATTCCCTGATATTTTGCTAAATTTGAAAAATTCCCTGAGAATTCACTGATAATTCCAGAATTAAAAAGTTCCCTGATTTCCAGGTTCTGTTACCACCCTGTTTTTTTCCCTATTATGTGGTTTTCTAGGAACCGGCCTAAGCATCACGTATACAAGCCTGCTTTGTTTCAGAATTTGATGCACGGTTAAATGAGGTTGCTTTTCAAACCAAAATAGAAACAACGAACGCTGTTTCCTGAAAAACCACATGAAGAAAGCGTTTTCAAAGCTTGCCTAGTAATTAAATGAACTGTAGTGCCTACCAACACAAAACATTTGAAGTGCTCCTTAGTATGCGGCTATTTTTTTAACCCATTTGATATGCATTTTAAAATATACTTAAAATAATCACTCACAGGATTGGCTAGGATTCCTTCTTGCAAGCACAAAATAGCTTCATTGGCCATCCTTGAGATGAGTCTCATTTGAAGTTCTTCAGTAGTACATCTGTTGTTATAGATATTTTGAGGTTAATTGATAAACATCATGATAAATTGAAACATCAGCTGTGATGTTTCAATTATACATTAGTACTATTTACCCTTAATGGTAAATATAGTTTAGATCTTTAGAACAATCTTTAGAACAAGAAACAAAACAAATTGAAATTTTAAGTTTGAAAAAAAAATACTAGATTTTTGTTGTCGATGTTTTTTGCTTCTAAATTGCAGCTAATGAATCAGCTTATCAGAAATCAGGTTTTTTTTTTAATTATATTCTTTTCTTAACCCCTTCCTTCCTATGAAAATTGTGTTTGTGTATTTTTTTTAATTTTAAGCTAAAAACAAATGACAAATTAAAAATGAATATACAGTAAAACCTTGATTATTCGATCTAGTTGGAACTGGAGGTAGTCAGTAAATAAAGAATTTTCACCAAAAAATCAAACTTAATATACAGAGAAGCACCGAAAGTCTGAATAAACTTTGCTGCTGCATCCCTTGACCAAATCTGCTTCTGCTTCTCAGCTACGCAAGGCTGTGCGATCTGTTGTTCCGGTATATTACCACTCTGGGTACGCATATGCTTCTCGACATTGCATGACCGCGCTACCCGGGGTCTTACCTCCGTCATGTAAGCTGGAAATTTGGTTTTGTAAGGCAGTTCGTGAATTTTATATTATTGGAATAATAGCGAAACCTCTGAAAATAATGCGTTTAATTGAGCTACTTGGTGATACAGTGAAACCCCGATTTTACGTTTCTCAAGGGACTGGGTAAAAAAAACGTAAAATACGGGAAAAACCTAAAATACGGGAAATAGTACATAGAATGCAAAAATCTCTTTTTTTTCTTAGTATCGCGCCATTTATAGGTACATTCGCGGCACGAGCTTCTTTAAACCACTTTACTAAGATATCTTCCAGCTCATCGTACGGCCAACTAAGCCAAACCAGGATCCATGAGAAAAAAACGGTTTCAGAAAACAGGAGCCTGTGGAATGGGAAAAATATTTCTTATTTTAGAACAATTTTTCTTTTTTTTACTTTCCAGGGAAAACGTAAAATGCGGGAAATTCCATAAATAACAAACTTACAATCCGGGTTAAATTAACATTACAGTATATGGAAAAAGCTGGGACCTGATGAAAAAAACGTAAAATGCGGGAAAAACGTAGATTCGGGGGACGTAAAATCGGGGTTTCACTGTATATGTTATAGGTTAACTAGGGGCATTACGAAATGCTCCTAAACTAACCTACACCTCAGAGTTTTAATATAAACTAAAAATCCACAGTGGGGGAAAAATGTAAGTGAAAGCAAAAAAGTCACCTTTTGAACAGCAAATAATATGGTTGAAAAATAACCTGAAAACCTACCGCGTGGAAACAACTGCCGGTGAAATCGTTCTACGAGAACTACCAATTAATATACGTATTACAAACAAACCAAACACAACTTAATAGGTCTGTTCACTGAATGCTTATAAAGTGAAGTAAACACATGCATTGTTTATGGAGGTGGAATTTGAAATTCATGAAGGCACAAGTTGAAATCATCAACAAACCAAATCGCTGATTAGGTGAAATATAAAACAGACAAATACACTACCAAACGCTGTAAGTTTAGCATTTAACTATTTTATAGGTGTATTTCCTAACAATATATTTATAATTACAGACACTTAGAAAAATAATATAATCCAGGAGGCCAACACGGCCGCTCCTCCACTTTCCAAAAAGTTCACCTGTCTCCATCAAAAGTCCACCTCTCTCTACCTAACAACTAGGTGTTCACATCTTTTGTCCGTGTCGCACGCCAAGATTGGCGTGCATATTGCCCAAATTGGCGACCGGATGTTACAGTCTGCGAACCTTAAATCTGCCAACCTCCGAAATCTGTGATGGTTGTGCAGTAATACATATGGAATTTTAGTGTCAAGTTATCTCTGAGACTTCCTGGTAAATAGAAATTGCTAAAACATTTTTAATTTCTGAGCGGATTTCTAAGAAAAGTGCCTAGTTTTTGTTTTATAGTAGAGATACGGAGTCTCACAATTTTAGAAGAAGAATCCTGGAGTTTTCCCAAAAATTTTAGATTGCCAGGAATTCGCTTTCACTTTTTTCATTGCTTAAGTTTTGATATCTTTAGATCACCGCAGTTTCCCGATTTCCTAAAACCCGATAAATTCCTGAGTTAAGAATCAGTATAGAATTTCAATTTCAGAATCACTGGGGATAATTCCGATTTCAAAATCACCAGAGATTCCCGATTTTTGAATCGCAGAAGTTTGCCAATTTCAGAACTGCCAGAGATTCCTCACTTTAGAGTCGCTGTTTATTTCTGAAACTGGTTTCTTTTGTAAACAACAAAAAATGACTTATTTAAGTTTTTTATAAGGTTTACTGTAGACAAGGTTCTATCAAGGTTCAATTCAATAACCAAGATTCTACTGTATAAATTGTTCATACACAAATTTTTATATGAATAATATATTAAACAAGAAGTTCTTAAAGAACTAAAATAGCCTACTTTCCTGTTACTTAAATACTTACTGAAATTCTAATCAGGAAACTAGGTTCATAACAGTAAATATCATCAACAATCGTTTCTACACTATATACACTAAGCAGTATGCAAAAAATATGCCTTGCCGCTTTCTTGGTAAACAATTAATGAACAATAAAAAAATCACATTGTGCTACATTTTATGATGTAATTCCAAAATGATTCATGAACAAATTATTTTACTTCAAATATTTTTAAATAAAGTTTCTCACGTCACTGTTGATTTGGCAACAGTGATTTAAATGACTCAAAATTGAATTTCAATGCTAATTCAATGGGAAATTCGCCGACAGATAGATTTATGTCCGTCCGGACGTACAGACAGGCGGACAAAAAGTATGAAAGTTGGGTCTCTGAGGTCTTAGCTTTCTAACAAAAAAAGAATTTTAAGATCCAAATAATAGAACTAATTTTGGAAGGGGGTACGGACGGACAGACGGACATTGACCGCATGTCAATACCTACTTTTTCATTTTTTAATTCTTTCGAATTAAAAAAAAGAAAAGTAGGCCAGGAAATATGCACGCTTATGACCATTCTCTTGAAAATTATCCAGTCGTGAAGCAGTTAATCTAATCCTTAAATAAAATTAAGTAACATTTAATCCAACATATTTTGATTGTTGATTCAACAAAATTATGGGACTTATGGGCTCAATTCAGTCGATGGTTTTTCAATACATTTTACGAATGACCATCTGATTCACAAAAAGTTATAAACTATGCTTACTCTTTGGGTGATTCTACTTTGTATTTCTTTAGAATTTCTTCCGCCTGAACATTGACATCTCTTTCTTTGACGCCCGGAGTATAGACAAAGCAACCTTTTCCAGATTTTCGACCTAAAACAAACATGGAACATATTATACTAATCTGAGGCCTTTTGTTCCAATATGGCAAAGAAGTCATTTTATTACTAAATGAACCCTTACAGCTGTTAGCCATAACATATTAGTTGTCTACTCATTGTAACTTAACGAAATCAAAACATTGCCACACTGTTTACCTTTTTAAGAAGAGTTGAGTTGAACTCGAATCGATTAACTGTTGACTTGCTGATTTGCATAAGTATTAATATATTTTTACGTGAAGTGAAATGAAACGATTGAACTAAAGAACTGAACTGGATTAATTGAAGTCTGGATGGTTTAAATAGTCAACACATCGTTGAGACTTTGCTCTTTTGACTTTTCTTTAGTGTACCATGTAGTAATCAGCATTTATAGATTTGAATCCGTTTTGTTTTGTGGACGACTGCGTCTGTGGCAGTCGGGTGTCCGACGATAATGAAAGATGAGTAACTATTCATTTTAGTTTGTTTTTTTTATAAACTGACCACTTCCTATTTTCTTGTGCAATATTGATTAGGCAAATGTTATGCGTTTATAAAATTATAAAATGAATAAATAGAAACTGTTTTTCTTTTAAAAACTTGTTTTCCCATTCTCTGCTGGATGCATGCATTTTTAGTTGAACACTTTTAGTGTAACAACAGCTACCTTGTGAAACTTACGCGCAATATATGCGAAAATGCAACACAAATATTTACGCAGTCAAACCTTTTAAACATGAGCTAGTTTTAAATAACATGTTGCTTACGATGAACACAAAAGTGTTTCCTTGGACTGTTTAGATTTTAAATACTGCTAAAAGAATTGATTAAGGAAAATCAATTTACCTTAAAGACTGATTTGCATGAAAAAAAATTGTGTATTGTCAAATAGGATAACTTTGGCTTAAGCTTTTCAGGCTAATTACTTATCATTAAATACATTCTTTAAAAAATGTATTTGCCTTTTTCAATTAGTGGCAACTCTGACTTTACCTAAGTTTAAAATATTCAAGACGTCAGTACTAGGGGTTTATGCTTGGCCTAAAGTTACCCTATTTGATGTTTTTTTGAAGAATATTGAGGGGGTGGGGAATGGTCGGTACGGACCTTTTTTTTTAAAAACAGAAGTTTCCCTTTTTTTATATATGGTACAATTATTAATGAAATGGATCATGATCATTTGAAAAAATAAAAAGTTTTTACCCTTTTCTCATTTTGCAATTTTGTACATAGTTTTTAATTGTTATTCCTCTAAGTAAACCTTATAAACTGCATCTTATATTATATTAAAAATAATGAACATTATTTTTGAAATGCTTCAAGCATTGACAAAAACAAAGACATATATTTCTTGACAGTTGGCATGAACTTTGGTAAACATTAGCTATTTTGTCGCTTCTTTTAAATTCATGTCAAAAAGATTTAACTGTACTTCCAAAATTTACAATTGGGAACTTTAAAAAATTCCCAATTATAAGGCTCGTTTCACCTGTGATGGGTTCAGTATGTTAGCAGTACTTACGTTGGAGGAGGATCGCATGGGCACAGGGCTGGATTTTCCAATAGGCCCGAGCCAAGGGGCGCACCATGATGAGGGGCGCAAAATTATTCCGCATTTTTTTTGTCAGAAAATTTCCACAAAATGTTATAGACTAGAATACATGTCCACATCTACATGCTCTCCACGAATAAAAGTCCCATTCGCCTTCCTCGTATAGGTGATGCTGGACGGGCGAACTTTCGCTTGGCTGTCAGTGTGTATCTACAGCGTGTTATTTTTTAATTTAATTTGTTATTTATTTATTTTATTAATTTTACTTCACGATGAATTAGAATAAAATACAAATTATCTTCACAAAGACCTTTCTGAGGTCAAATTTCTCCCTTCTTTACGTTGGTGTGAAGAGGGGGCGCATAAAATCTAAATCCGGCCCTGCATGGGCAAGGTTAAGTTAATTAGATCTTCCAAACACAACATAAGCAAAACAGGTTTTCACATTCCTTTTTAAAACCAGAAGAGACAATTCAAAACACTGCATTGACAATGTACAGCAGCAGATTTTTCAGAACTTCAAACTCTCTTAACATTGCTACTATGTGACTGCTACTATGTGACTGCTAACTGTAAGCCGACACATGTACATGCTCAATTGATTCAACATTGCCACTGTTATCATCCTAAACATAAATACGACTAACATTACCTCAACCACCACATAAAATAGAGCCAAACAACAACAAAAAACATACCCAAAAATCCTGCTGCCACCATATCCTTCATAACATTGAGATTGCTTTTCCCAAGGAGCCTCTCACCAAACACACTAGAGAGATATTCCGAAATGTGGACGGAGACATCTAAACCAACTTCATCACACAAGGTGGCAGCACCAACAGGAAAACCAAACTCTTTTGTGATGGCATCGAGGCGCTTGGGACTAACGCCCTCCTGAAAGACAATTCAACATGTTAATATATCGAGAATAACACTCAAAACTTTCAGCAAAATGTTGGGGCTTTTTAGGGCCGCATGAAAAAAATTAGAGCTATGCACGAATGTCATTCAAAGTACTAAGTTAGAGAATATCTTGATTTATGCTAGTCCCACATTTTGGGTAGTCTTAAAAAAACAGTTTTAGGTTTGCCAAGAGTGGTGCTTTACCAACTTGTTAAAAAATATAATATAAAGGACAAAACTTGATCTTGAAATTCTTAGATCATTTTTGCACAAATTAGAACTTTTTTGGTTGTCAAGAGGAACTTGAAGTTTGGAGCGGAAAAAATACACAATTTACACAAAAATACAATTTTTTTGTTGCATTGAATATAAAAACAAGCTGTATCAGTTTTCTATAATTAATAGTTTACTCTAACCATGTTTTAAATTAAAATTTTCCGATACATTTACGGCTGATAAAACTGCAAGACCTCCGAAATTAGCCTGACCCTGTTGCTACGTCACTTTTTATTACAATTAATAAATCATCTGCTTTGGTATCCGTATTTTTCAAAAGCTTAAACATTCTAGTTTATAAAAGAGCTTAGTGGAAGAACGTGCTAAGTGACATTTTTGAAAAAATTGATATTTTTGTGTCAATTTCATATTACTAACTTCTTTAACGATAAAAAGTTTCCCCTTTTTCATAAACTTTAAATTTAGTATATTTTTTACGGTTAGCAAGTTCCATTTTTAACAGATACGAGTGCAAACTAAAAACTTTGAAGCTCATTTTCTCGTTTTCACCTTTTTGTCAACTTAGTATATTCTTCCACTAAGCTCTTCAATTATAAAATGAAGTTCAGTTGTGAAGTGAATTCTACAAAGGTTAATTCCACATGTGTACCTCCGAAGCAAAGAGTTATGGCAACATTTTATGCTGTGTGAGGACTTCAACCAGGACTTCTTCTGTGAGGACTATGCACTTATCTCTTATAAACAAGTTTTCTTTAGGGTCTTGTTATTACAGACCTGGACAAATTATTAGACGCACTGTATTTTTTTTAGTAATGATGAAAACATACCAAAGAATGTTATATCTTTAAAAAAGATTTTGATATATGTATTAAGTATAGCAGATAGTATTTTATTTTTTAATAGCTTAAGTTTAGGAACACAAATGTCCTACTAAAGGTTTTTTTTTCATCATTAATTGATACATGAAATCTTGCAGTGCGTCTAATAATTTGTCCAGGGACTGCACACAGCGCTGATTTTTTTTGCTCCATAATCATAATATCCTTTTATAGAATGGTACACAGGGTCAGCACTTTGAACTCTACAGTGTTTGGTGCTGTGAATGAAAGTAGTTCAAGTCTGACAATAACATCCTAGCAACTGTGGCCAGCCGTTGGAGTTCAGACTTTGGCAACAGATTGAACAAAAAACATAATAACAAGCCCTATCGAAGAGGAGGCGTTGTTTTGTAAGTCCGTCAGACTAGATGTAACATGCTTGTCCCATTTTAAAAATTTACATGTTCATTTAATTTATGTTTTTTTTACTTAAATTTTAAACCAGTTGCATTTCAATTATTTATAAGGAAACTGGATAGTTTGTTTTTCAGTGTTGCAGCTCTCATCTCACCCACAATAGATTTAACAAGCATGTGTGTGCAGCGTGTAAAATAAGCGGCATCGCAATACGCGACACCAAAATGAAAACTTGCGATAGCGATTTAGCTTTGTATCGCATTTAGTTGCGATACTCACAAAGCATCTCCGTTTGTCATAACCATGCATTCGAAGTCAGATCGCTTCAGTTCAGTTGTCTAAGTCATGGAGCTCTATCTCAATTCGAATCCGTTAGCCGCTTTTCGTTCGGGCAGGGAAACATCTCAACTCCATACCAGACTGGAAGTGAGTAGCGAAAAGTGTAAACAAACCGCCGATAATCGCGCCAAAACAGAAAGATTTAGCGAGATTTCTAATTCGTTATTATTTGTGTTGCGAAAATCAACGAAAGTAAAATATGGCGGTTCAGTTACAAACTGTTAAAAACTGGATCACGTCGTTGGATCCGAATAATGAGTGTGGCTGAAGTACGAATCTAATGGAAACGTTGTTACTAAAATAAGGTGCGCTTTACGTGCAAAGCACGTGGATAACTTCAAATGTTAAAAAAAAATTCAACGCATCATCGCTAATCAACGGAATTAGCGGTGCGTCGATAAAGATGGACGACAATATTCGAAAGTGCTATGCATTAATTAAAAATTGCTACACACAAATACTTTGGTGTAGCAGAACTGCTATACACACAAAAAAAGTATTTTACAAGCTGTGTGTGTGCCTCAGTATACTTGCCGGATTTAACTTGCATTTTATGTTTATAGGAAATCAGTGAAGGCACCCGGGAATCAATCCGACCTCAACTCTGACAAAATTATTTTACCTGCATCATATAGATGACCTCAAACAGCATAGGAGCGAGAATCCTTGTCGTATAGAAGCCCGGGCCATCCTTCACGACTATTACAACCTTCCCTTGCTTTAGCCCGACTTCGACTGCTGCAGCTGATGTTTCTTTCGATGTCTTGTCTGTGGTTATGACTTCCAAGAGCTGCATTTTGTCTACAGGAGAGAAGTAGTGCATGCCTACAACCTGCATGGAGAGTATATTAAGAATTAATGTTGTGCTTGCACAAGTGGGTTAATAGCAAAAAGAAAATTAGTTTTGAAATGTAGTTAAGTGGCATGCAGTGCAATTTAATCCTTTAATGCATGCAGTGCAATTTAATCTTTTAATGCATGCAGTGCAATTTAATCCTTTAATGCATGCAGTGCAATTTAATCCTTTAATGCATTATATTTAGTTTTATTCTAAAAATACATATTCGATCTTTGATGGTCATACATTAAAGGAAAAATATTTTTAAAAATCCCTTTGCGCTGGAACTTAATTATTTAAATTTTTAAAACATTGCATAGACTTAATAATAAGGATGCTTGCATTAAATTTTTGGAAATTGTATCCTTTTAATTACATACAACATAAAATCATTAATTTCTTTAAATAGTTACCTTTTTTCATTCTAAAACATCAATATAGCTTTGAATGGATAACATATTGCTAAAGTTGCCAAACATCAACAATATTCTAAAGTCATAAAGTGGATTAAAGTGTACTGTTGCCAAATGGCGCCAGAATGCACTAAATGTTTATGACATTTTCATTGTTGATAAAGCCACAATTAGTTATCTTTACTAACACAGGGTTCATACTCTAATCTATGATAGTAAAATTCAGGAGATTTTCAGGAGTGCAGCAATCAAAATTCAGAAGGTAACCAGGAATAACATTGAATACATTTGTTTATCGTATTAATTAGTCTAGTGACTTCAAAGCACTTCAAATGATGGAACAGAAGAAAAAAAATCTTCTAAAGAGTTTTGCGGTGCATTATGGGACAATAACTAGTATCACGATATCCGTATTCTATTTTTCTACTGTGCAAGTGCAGTAGACTTATTCTGAATAAAGTAAACGGAGAAAAACAATTGTGTTGTCAATTTATTTCAGGAAAGGGGGAAAAAATATCAGGAGTTAAGACACTAATTTCAGGAGTTATAAGGGCCCTTCGAAAAAAATAATGATATTCAGGAATTTTTCAGGAATTTCAGGAGGCGTACGAACCCTGCCAGCATCTACTGACACCACGTCAAAAATGAGTATCAAGTGTGTTTTTTTTTATTTCTTACTATTTGTATTTAGATTTGTTCAGAATGAATGCTAAAGGAAGGTAGTAGTTGTAAATTAAAAATGGCATAAGTTGCACACTCTGGTGATGCCGTCATGATTTTAATTGTTTGTTACGAATGGAAAGTGATTCAAGAAGCATGGTGTGATATCTCTTGATGGTTTGAAAATAAAATGAATCGGCATAATCATAGAAGAATTGTTATATATATTTTTAAGGTAGTACTAACTATTATAAACATGCATTTAATTATAAACAATTAAAGACAAAGTAATTGCAAATCAATTTGCATACTTTCTTGTATATAGATATATGTGCAGATAATTGCATAATAATCTGCTATGCCTTAAATCAGAAATACAGGAATTTTTTTATAAAAGCATCAAGTGGTGAAATGTTAAATAAAATAAAGGATATTTAAGATTATACAAGCTTCATGTTTTACACTTTCTTAAAGAACAAATTTCAGTTTTTAAACCATTGTATCGAAAATCTTTTATTTTAAAAGAAATTACACAAAGAAATAACAAAAAATCAAGTGATCACAAAATAAATAAGTTGTAACAGAAAGTTTTTAAAAATGCACATAAATAAAAACATTACACTAACAAAACACCAAATTTTTTGGAGTTAAATACAAAAAGAGCAACAATAATTAACTAATATTTACCTTATCTGGCCTTTTACTGGCTTCTGCAATTTTGTGAATAGGTAAGGCGGATGTATTTGATGCAATAACACAATGTTCAGGAATGTGTTGCTCAAGCTCTTTTATAACTTTGTGTTTGATGCCGAGGTCTTCGAATACAGCTTCAATAATGATGTCGACGTTTTTGAATTTATTGTCGTAAGAAATGGCACCTGTAAGTTTTGACATGTACTTGTCTCTATCGTGCCTAAAGAAATGAAATAACTTCATTAGTATAAAAATTAAACAAATTTATATACATTACGATAAAAATTATACCAGAACTTAAATACTTTTACGAACAGTTCCTTTTACATCACAAATGTAGCACTTCTTAAATGTCTCTAGAGTAAATGTTTTGAAATTGGTTCGAATATTTCTTTCATTTCAATATATAATTTAACAATGAAATATTCTAACCAATTTGAAAAAAATAAATAAATTCAAAAGACCTTTAAACCAGTTACATTTATCATGAAAAAAAACAATTTATAAATATATTAAATCAAAATAAAACCAGTAATGCATAACTTCATTTGTACTGAAACTGAGATTTGTTTGTTATAATAATCACATTATAAAAAAAACCTAAAATTTAAACATTGTTTGACTTCCAGTTACTTGTTTTTTAAACAATCTACCAAATCAAGTACATGGACCCAGGAATGAGACTTTGTAATTTAAAAGAGATGTTAAACTACGGAATGGGTTATTAATAAGTAATAACTATATTATATTTTTCTTTCAAATGAGCCTTTTTTTCTAGTCATTACTATTTTCCTACCTAGTATAAAGCCCAAATTGAAAACCAAAAGTTGAACAGACATTGAGACTTAAAAAATAATGCATTCGGTCTATAGGATAGGACTAACAATAACTCTTAGAGACAAAAAAAAACTTGATCACTTACGCAGAAATTCTTTTCCGCTTCACTCCTGAATCGAGACCCTTGTGTATCTGGTTCAGACCTCTCGCTAAACTCTCGTTGCTGACGTCTTTTAAGATGACGTCGTATCCCTTGTCGATGCTGACTTGGGTGATACCCGCACCCATTAGACCAGCGCCCAACACTGCAACAGTTCTGAAATAAAACACAAAATTAGTATGTATAAATAGAAAAACAAATAGAAAATAGTAAATAGGAAAACATCTATAGGAAAACTACAGACTTATTCTGTATTTCATTCTAAAAAGGAGAGAGATTGGACGTCCAAAGATATGTATTATTTCATGCCAAATATTTAACCCTTTCAGTCCCAATGACAATTTGGCATCGTCATTTTAGAAAAAATTTCTGATCGTCTATAGCCATTTATGATATCAAAAAGCACATCATTCGATTTTCAAACTTTTTTCTATTAGAACATATTTTGTATTAATCCCAATAGATGTCAGCCCTATTATTTTTTTTAATTATGATCAGAAACATGATGATGCCAAATGGCATCACTGGGACTGAAAGGGTTAAAGTATTTAAATAAGCCTTTACGGCTTTTAAGAGAGGGCCGAGAACGGCCGCCAAAGCACAATCTCACATGTTGAGGTCTAATTAAGAAGTGCCTCTTTTTTCAATGATTGTGTTGCGAGAAGAGTCGACCAGGAAATATTTCATGTATATTAGTGGTATTAATATTAGTATGATGATATTTTGAATAATGTATAGGAAAACTACTTTTTTTATTTGTTTTAATATAGGAGTCTTCGAGTGTGTCTAAAACACTCAGTTTTTTTTTATAATGTTTGGTAGGATATGGCTTGAGGCCCAGTGGCCTAGTGGTAGTGCTTCGCATTGCCACGCCACAGGTCCGGGGATCGAGTCCCGGACTGGGCGAGGTTGACTCAGCCTTTCATCTCTTAAATGAGTTGATAAAATGAGTACCAAGCTTGCTTTGGAACTAAACACTGGGGGTCTTGCGTGAGGCAGACCACCTTACCGGGACATATGCCTAGCACCCCAGAGCCCTTGGTCACGTAAGCTGGAATGGGCACGGCAGGTCTTGGCCCTCTAACAGGCTGTTGCGCCGAGGAGAGTAGTATGATATGGCTCTGCAATTCTTATTTTTAAAGACTGAAGAAAGCTATCCATTTAGGAAGATTAAGTATTAAAGAAATATTTACTATTTTGTAACAGACCTGCCAACGGATGGCTCTAGTGTAACCTTAATCCTAACCAACTTGCCAACTCCTCGAACTTTTCTGGAGTACGTGTCACCAAGAAAAAGTTTAATGCTTCGTCCTTTAAAAAAAACGCCTCTTGGTATATATGACATCGAATTTCAAAAAATAGTTACAAAAAAACATCCGGTGAGTTGGCTGGTCAGAAGTAAACTCAAATGTTACGACGCTGCAAAAAAAAACCTCACCTCTTGAGTTCTCAATTGTCAATTTACACAATCATATAAGTAAAGGCTATGTAAATGACAAAATTCCTGGTCTTGAAGGGAGAATATTACTTAAATAATAACTTAATGCTTGAGAATGAATAGTAAGAATATGTGTAAAGACTTTATAAAAATAATTTTAAAAAAGTGGTTGTTAGTTCATACAGAAAGAAAAAGCTTTTTTTCGATGTAAAACATAGAACTTAGATAATAGCTCTAGTTAATTAATATATAAATAGGTCTGCAGACAACTTTGAAAAAATAGTCATAAAAGTTCAAACTTATAAAGTGACTCAAAACAGCTGTGAATGGTAGAGCTTTTTTGTAAACGGAGAATGTATATTTGATATGACTTCCTTCCACATAAGAGATTCCTCAAAATGAATACTGCCAGGGTTGGGTTTTACCCGTTTAAAACTAATATTTCCCATCCCAGTGGGAAAAACTGGTATACACCGGAAAAAATTGGTAAATACCGGCAAAAACTGGGAAATGCCTCTTTCTGTGTGAGAAAACTGGGAAATATATTTATTTCTGAGGTATATCTTATCTGGGACATTCTTTTTAATTAATTCAAAAGTTTTATAAAAAAGTAAACATTTTTTCTTTTTTTAAGGGGGGGGGGGAGGGGTGGATCCTGTGTTAAGCTCACGCTTTTTAATCCCCTTTATCACAACTATAATAGCCGTAATAGTTTGTAAAGGCTAGTAAAGTTGTTTGATTTCATTTTTAGATTTAGTAGACAAAACTCAATAATTATTTATCCTATACACTATTTTAATGAATATTTACCACAGACAATATTTTAATAATTATGAAAATGATACTATCCAATACTCAAAATGATACTAACCAATAAATATCACCTTTTAAAATTAGGTTAGTCAATAGAGCTGCACAAGGATTGTATACCAAAATATGAACATAAATAAAGCCGGTTCACCACACACGCATCCTCAATATGCCATGAACAACTAGGTGGCGCTGATTTACCATCTTGTTCCTCCCACTATTCTAAATAACAACGATGGCAGTAGTATAAAAGCCTAGGTAACTCATCTCCACCTTGAGGATCCTTTTGGTAGACTGTGGGTCACTGAGGCCGCTACAAGCCCAACCACATAACAAAAGTAAATAAACTACATCAACAAAAAGATCAAATAATCTTAAGAGACATACTTTGGAGGGTTTGTTGGTGTACCAAAGCGATTCTTCTTGCACAACGTCTGTCCGTTGTACAATCCTATCAGCGCTTTAGAATGTGTGGTCATGCCTAGTGTGCCAAAGCCTTCGCATTCGGCTTCATAGCCTGCTGTCAAACCCTTCTCTAAGCCCGTTCGGACAACCTGGTAATAAAACATTCAATAATGTTAACATGAGACCATTATGAATAAATTTAGTTAAAAGATTTAATTTGTCTTCTGAGTATTAAATTTAGGAGTGTAATTATTTTTAAATTCTTGTATTCAATTGTTTGAAAACATAATTTGGACTGTGTGTTTATTTTCAAATTAAATAAAAATAGGATAAAAGTTGTTTTAGAAAAGTATACTTTATGTATGGATAATTATAGTTATGTAGAAGTACAACTTCGATCCTTATATTAGAATTTATACTATTGGGTGAGAAATGTGAGTGACATATCTTTGGTTTTAGCTGGTGATTTTACAGGATTCGGGTGCAAAGAGAAGTACTGTGTGCAAAAGCTTCACTTCCCAAAATATGGTGCCAAAACAAAGTTGAAAGAAATTAAATCAACTAAGATTCACCACATAGTTATTGTACAGTTTATTCCAATTTCAACTCAAACATTTATTGTACTACTATAGAATAAGTATCTTCACTTGTGTAACTATAATATAAAACATTTAATCAATAAAACCATCTTTACTGCAAAACTTACTTCAAGAATTTTTAAAGGTGACGGATATAGTCCATTTGTCTGTTTCATAACTTGTTGTTTGGCACGAGTAAATATTTGATTACGAACAAAGTTAGTATTCATAGCAGCCTTCATAAGTTCTAAAACAAAGACAATAAATTATAAAAATGTATACCAAAAACACATAAGGCTAATAAATTATGGTTTTGAACAGAAATTGAAATATACCTCGGAATTAAAATTATGTACATTCTTTCAACACTTTACAATTTTTCAAAATTTGGGACTTAAATCGGACAAAGAATTGGTTATTCTTAATGTTTAGTGTGATTTGTTTACATCGCTGTACAAGAAATTCCCGAATTCTGAAACCCTCTGGGGACTTGAGAAAAAGTGCCAAAAAAACACTCAATTAATACTAGAGTCGAACCCCGCTATAGTGAACCCTCTACGGGACCAACAATTGGAGGAAGGTTGCAACACAAATGAGTACTACAGTTTGACCAGACACGCCTTCCAAGAATCCAGAAGAGGTGTGTAGGAGTGTGGTTGGGTATATGAATAATGGGTTGGAAAAAAAGGGTGGTTCCTGGAACACAGAGGGGTACAAGAAAGGGGTATGTTTACTTTGAAACAGGTCCAGTTTGAGTACAATAAGATCTGAAGGACAGGTTGAAGTCGACGCATTGTTAAAGATTGCATCTCCCTACCGCTTACCACTAATAGTATAACTTTAAAATATAGAGAACTGGAAAAAATATTAAGGAAAGGAAATTTAAGTTCACTACAAGCGAACTCTTCTTTTCTAAGTAGTTCACTATATCCATATAAAATAACATTAGTTAAATAGGAGTTCGGAAGGGACCACTAAAAAGGTTCATTACAAGCGAGGGTTCACTATATCCCAGGTTCACCATAGCGGGGTTCGACTGTATATACATTAATAAAAAAAATATGTATAACAAAAAAAGCTCAGCAATATAAATTTCTATTAGAATTGGTAAAAATAAATTTTACTATTAAGGTCAGAATGTTTCAAGTGTTTAAGTGTAGAGGATACATGTTTAAGAAACAGACAAAAATAAGAAACATTCTCTATTCAGAAATTTGAAAATAGTTGAAAAACCATAAATAGACTGATGTCCTATTACTTTAAAACTTATTTAAATTCTTATAATATTAAAATATACACAAACAAAAAAATTTGATAGATCTCAGATGACATACTTTTGAAACACAAAAAGAACTTTAGAAATGTTACACACAGAGAGGAAGTTGAAATAAGGTGCGGACAAAACAGAAATCTTTGTTCTACTCTGAATTTTGTATTACTCTGAATTCGTAAAAAGGAAAATTGGCTTAAAGTTTTTATACCACAAAAGTAAGTGATGGGTAAGTCACCTTAACACCCTTCACAGCACACCATTTTTTCTGCATAGAAATAAGGATTTAATATCTTCAGTTGGCCACATTACTTCGAAAATCATATGAAAATTCTATGTTGATCCTTTGCTGCGCAAATCACTGATTTATCCAAAAAGTATTAAACTAAAAATACCCCAAAATGTAAAAAAATAACTATATACTTAATTTTGTTAAGAGCACTTGCTTAAGAGGATTACTGACTTATGACTTTGGAGGGGGGCTCTGTGTGAGCCAAGCACTGCGACCAGGGGTCTATTGTACCATCCCCAAGAAATAAATCCCTCATTCTTATAAGAAGAGCCCTGTTGCCGAAGCAAAATTCAGCAAGGAACTGATCGGTATATCCTGGAGTTCCCAGGGCTCAAGTAAGTGATGCCCTAGATGCTCAAATCTGTGAGCTGCAAAATTCTCGCATTCACAGAGAATGTGGGTGACCGATTCGTCCTTGTCCCTACAGCCCCTACAAGTGGGATCGTCGAGGACCTTCATAAGCCTTTTAAGGGTGCAGTGGCCAGTAAGTAGACCTACAACCCTGCGTATACCATTACAGCTAAGACCGAGATGCTTAAGAGGATTACACACACATACTTAACCGGTTTTTCTACATAAATCTCTCAATGCATGAAAAATAGGCTAATTTGAACTAGCAAACCCAGTCAATCAACAAATAAAGAAGCGTTATAAGTTTTAGTCAATTTGGGTAGCTTTCATTAACAGAACTTTTCAATTTGGGTAGCTTTCATTAACATAACTTTTCAATTTGGGTAGCTTTCATTAACAGAACTTTTCAATTTGGGTAGCTTTCATTAACATAACTTTTCAATTTGGGTAGCTTTCATTAACAGAACTTTTCAATTTGGGTAGCTTTTATTAACATAACTTTTCAATTTGTTACTTGAAGCACTGATTGACATGCCTAAACTAGTATGAAGTATTGCATGAAAAGTAAACCTATTACTTTACAGCTCAAAATACAGGCCTGTGTAGCTTATGCTGTTACTGTGCAGAGAAGTGTTACTGTGCAAAAGTATTCAATAAACTACCTACTGAACTTCAAAGTATCCCTTCTTTATGCACGTTTTGAAAATCTTTATTTAAATTTATTTTGCCAATAGACGATATTGATGTATTTCTTAATTTATAGAAGCAAACTGTTTTTTTATAGATATTTCCTTCTGACCAGAATTTTGGGCATTTTGTTTTGATTATTTAGCATTAGCATTGCCACATTTTTCTTTTTGTGTATATTTATGTATTTAAATTTATTATTTTTTGTGGTTTTTCTTATTTAAACTAATGTCTTATTATTGTGTCTTATCAATTATAATATTATGTTTATTTAGTCACATATACAGGGTTTTTTTTAAACCCCCTTGTGACGAACAAAAATTATTCTGTAATGTTTGTTTTTGTGTTAATAAAGTGTTTGTTTATTTAAAAGAAGGGTTAAGTGTTAGGGTTAAGTTCAATTTTCATCACACTAGAGCTACACAAGGACTATTGACAAAGGGCATCGTAATTTAGATCCACAGTGCCTTCACTAGTTGACACCCGAGTAGGCAAACAACTTAACTTTTATTAAGGGAACATATTATAGGCAGTTTCATGACTTTGGAGATTATTTAATGTGCGCTCTCTCTAATAGGGTATTATTCATCAGACTTTTTAGCTACCCAAGACCATGTATAGGTAGGCAGGACCAAGCATGGTCGGGAACTAAACACTGAGGGTTCTGAATGAGGTTGACTACCTAAAAGGGACATATGCCTAGCACCCCTGAGCCCTTTGTCATGTAAACTTAAATGAGCACGGCAGGCTTTGGCCCATTAACGAGCTCTGGCTCCGAGGAGTTTAGTTTTTTTGGAAAAGCCCAAACCTAGGACCTTTTGCATGTAAGGCAAACGCCTTACCGACTGGGCTCCTCAGTCCAGGAGAAGGGCTAAAGAATCTCACTTTGCATTAGCGACTTGGATCGGTCCACTTTTCCCTTTTTCTTCACCAGGTCCAAAGCGACCTGCACTGCTACTTCTTCCAGGTACTCGGTGGTATTCTCTTCGGGGGACTTGATGCCTGGACCTAAGAATTAAAAACCAGACATTATAATTACTGCAAAAAAATAACAGTCATTTAAGCAACAATTGTTTAAAGTAAAACTTTTTAGCAAAATCTCTTTTTTATAGGATTATAGAAAATAAATAGTATATAGGGTAACGAGTACAGTGATTGGCACCCTCATTCATTATTGAAAATAATAAGATGTTATGGGCTTTAACATCTTATTATTTTCAATAATGAATAAGGGGGCCAATCACTGTACTCGTTACCCTAACTAGATTTTTTCTTATAATTGTCTTGTATTCCGTTGTAAGATTTTGTTTCTGAATGTGGTGTCCTGAACTCAAAATTTATCTGCAAAACGTGAACATCTTTGTTAACTTTGTTACATTTCAATTCAAGGTCCAGTCAAATTGGCAAAATATGGACAAACTTCAAAGAGTTTTGCAACTTGGTATACATCGGAATCACAACAGAATGGTGTTTTCTCCAAGTTATAGATTTTGTTAGTTTTGATATCTAGCTTTTTATGAAGCCAAAATAAAAATTTATGTTATATATTGTTGGCTTGGCGCCTCAAAATTGTTTAACTACTCGAGACAATAAGCCTTACTAGTTTTTAGGCGAACAATCCTGGTAGTGAACTACTTTTTATGAGTAAAATAAAGGCGATTAATTGCAACTTGGGTAGACGAGCATACCAAGGTTGAAATGCTCTACCACATACTAGTACAACTTTCTACCCTGTCGCATACTATTAATTAGTTCGAGAGCGTACAATCTCCCATTGTAGATTTTGTTAGTTTTGATATCTAGCTTTTTATGAAGCCAAAATAAAAATTTATGTTATATATTGTTGGCTTGGCGCCTCAAAATGTTAATTGGCAATAGCTTTGGCGAACTAGACTCGAGCATACCAAGGTTGAAATGCTCTACCACATACTAGTACAACTTTCTATCCTGTCGCATACTATTAATTAGTTTGAGAGCGCACAGTCTTTATCAACAGGTACACAAAGTATTTTATGGTTAGGTTAAAGGGTATTAAACAATACAAAAAAAGGGTCCCAATGGATAAACAAATTCGAGACAGATTACTTTTTATTTTATCAACATTAAATCCCCAATATAGTGACAGCAGAGTTTGATAGCTTGATCTGCTATCAAACTCTGCTGTAGTACAATTACTATCACAGTCAGAATACAAAGATTAGGATGTTAACAAAAAAAATTGATGTGTACTTTTATTTTTTTAATTAATTAAAAGGAATCTTAATAAAAAAAATATAAACAAAGTTCTTTTCAAAAATGTATTGTATACAGTTGTTTCTAATGCCACTCGGTAACGAAGCCCGGAGTAGAGAACTACCCGATATTGTATACAGTACTTTGCATTGCTTAAATTTTGACAGGACAACTTTAAAATTAAAGCAAGTTCTTAATTCTAGACTGTTGATAATATGCTAATAGAAAATACAATGGTCAGATTTCTAAATTTACTGTCAAAATCTGTAAGTTTGCAAAAGTATCCGTAAAACTTTTTTAAGTCAAAAAATCTGTAAGTTTGCAAGTATTTCATTGTTTTTCCCGGCACCAGTGTTACCAGTCTTCCCTGCTGAGATGGGAAAAAATAGTTTTGGACCGAAAAAATCCAACCCTGAAACTAAGTGGCTTCTGTCAACTTACCCAAGGGGTCGACCAGCAAGTCTACAATTCCCAGTTTCTTGGCCTTGTCTGCTCGGACTGTTTTGCCTGTGAGCATCATGTCAAGAGCATCAGGCAGTGAGATCTAAAAGAAAAAGGATTAAATGTAATGGTGGTTTTTAATGTAACAGTGCTTTATATATTAGGGATTAAAGCTAAAAGAAATAAAGAAATGCAAGTAGTTGACTGAATGCTTAAATTTATTTTTTAAAAAAATTTGCGACTAATTGGTTGTTGCAAAAAAATTAACTTTTTCAAAAATACTTTATTATAAATATAAATTTGGAATATCTTAAAAACATAGAACGTTTTAATCTACGCAACATAAAATTGGAGATATTCATTTGTACAAAATTTCAAATCCGTTTAATACTACAAAAAAATAAACATAAAAATTAAACTTTAAGGAGTTTGTTTTTTTTTCCTCTTTTCATTAAAGCAATTTGTTGCTTACAAAAAGCCCCAACATAAACTGTGTAGAAATCATTGTAGTAGGCATGCCTGAACTACAATGATTTTACCCTGTCAGTTTTTACTAAATGCTGTATTTATAAAATGGCTGCATCAAGAGTGTTTGCAATCTAACAACGGGAGGGCTAGCACACCTTATTAACTGTGTGTGTTCTAAAGATCCATTGAAAATTTTGGTGTGTTTTCTTGTAGTGGAAAAACTGTCAAAAATCCTCATGGCTCGACTATCCTTGATGAACAACTCAATCCTTGGCCTAGACAGTTTCTGAATGAAACTGTCAAAAATCCTCATCTAGTTACACCTTCACTTTTAACTACTTGGATATTAGAGGCGAGTTGAATATCGTCACACTAGAGCTTCACAATGGCTATTCGCGATAGGCGTCATATTTTTTAACCACAGTCAAGTGACAAGCCCACACCCGAGTAAGCAAACAAGGCACCTTTCAAAAAGCCACATTGTACGCAGCGTCAGAACTTTGGAGCATATTTAACATGCACTCCCTCCATACAGGGTGTTATTAATCAGATTTTTTTGGCTGCACAGTCCTTTTACAGTTCGGCAGTTATTTTGACACAATGCTCGGGACCGAACCTGGGACCTTTCGCATGCAAGGCAAGCCCCTCACCGACTAGGCTCCCCACCCCCTGCATGAATGTTACTTTAAGATAGATATGCTTAGCTTCTTATGGTTGCTAAATGGATGCGATATGAATCACACAGAAAAAAAATAGCACCTAATAAATTCTGCCAAATGAAGAGTACAGGGGAAGAACCGCTTGATTTATTAGGAGTCGTCCTGTAATTGTGTCTGCTTGGCGGACATTGGCGGCAGGAAACCGGTTTCTCTCTTTCTTCTTCGCTTGGTCCAAGCGTCGGAATCGTGCATCGCGTGAATCTCGGTAGGTAGAAAAGTCGTGGTTTAGGACTTTTCAATTAATTTGCGAATCTTAAAATTTCTCTTAATTGTTTTAGAAAAATTCGTGATTTTCAATCAATCGTACTTTATTTTTAAAGCTTAACATGATGATGAACACAGTCTTTTGAATAAAACGCGGAACTGAATTTCAGGGTTGCAGTGAGAGAAGATGCACAAGAAAGTGAGAAACTGGTTTCCTTACACCAGTTTCGGCGATTACTCGCTATCATCGCCAAAGAAGCCTGATGAGGAATGTTTTCTACGAAATTAAGCGGTTTTTTCCCATGTACGCTTCAAATGCTTGTTAGGGCACATTGTAAAGGCAAGCAATGGGCTTCACTTGGCAACTAGATTTTTGCATTGGTTTCCGCCAAGCAGCATCTCCACCTTATTCTAATCTCCATATTTAATTACTATTCGGAAATAGTTAAGATTAGTTAACACCCGAGGCAATGTCTGCTTAGAGAGCTGATGCTTTAGTTTTACAAAAAAAGTTTTTCAGATCTTGATCAACAAGATCTCTTGAGTACCCATTTGGCTTGGGTTCTCTTGGGCAAAATTAAATATTGGCATACTGTAACATCCACAAAGAGCTTAGATTCATTGTAATCTGAGCATCAAAATGGGTAGCGAGAGTCGCCTAGATGGTGCCACAGAAAAATGGCCCTCAATTCTGGGGAATCGAGTCTGCAAAGGCTTAGCTGCCAATAAAGCAGCCCCGTTGGGAAAAAAATATCTTGATCACCAAGAAAATCATCATCAACAACAAGGAAAAGCGAATTTATCAAGTTATTAAAACATTCAAAAGGGTTAGTAGAAAACATAGTTTATTCAGAAATTATATGTCGCTGTTGATTGTGTTTGTCATTAAGTCTTGTCAGGTATTTCTTGGTCAGATTATTTCATTTATCAACAATTACAATGATATAAAGAACTCACCAGCCTGGGCAACCTTTGAGTTCCGCCAGCTCCTGGCAGCAGGCCAAGAAGAACTTCCGGTAGGCCAAAGCCGGTCTTTTTGTCCTTGACAGCGATTCTGTAGTGTGATGCCAGGGCAACCTGAAAGACATTTTGGTTGTCTCAAATGTCATTCCTATTTTCCGGAATCCCATAAACTTTAAGTTTCAAAAAGCTCTCTTTAGAAAACAATAAATATAAACACATGAAAGATAAAACTTTAAAAACTCGACTAAACTAGTTTGGACGTCCAAGAACTTTTATTATAAAGAAATCATTTAAAGTATTTAACGGGACGGAGTCCGGAGCCGTAGATCAGCCCGCAAAAAGCACACAACCTTACACCTCGAAGTCTAATTAAAAAGTGACTATTTTTAATGGTCATGAGAAGAGTGGATCAGGAGTCAAAACAAAGTCTGCTGCGTCTGCGATTTCTCTGGGAAAGAACGTATTGACGCCTATTGAAACGTGGGAACTGTTCGATGGATCGGCAAGACATTAACGGAGAGTTATTAAGAAAGAACTGAATATTAGAATATTATAGAGATTTGTGTGGTTAATATTATAACTTTATAGAGATTTATATGATATATCACATATATAAACTGAAAACCCAATTTTCCATTGAAAATAGCTTTGTGGTAATTATTTTACTTCAATTCTACAATTCAAAATGTCATTCCGTCACATATAGAATTGCCCTGATGTATATTTAAAAAAGTGTGTAGTAATTTCTTTTAACTAGCGTAGAAGGTTTAATGAAATACGAAGCAGTAATTTATCAAGTTACTGGGGGAATTAGTTTTTGGAAATTATCCCATACTATGTATTAAGCTTAGGTTAAGGTTAAACATTTTTAATAAACCAAACTCATTATTTAAAGTAATATTATAAACATATGAATTAAGATCAGCAAATTACCTTTTTCCCAGCAAACATTTTCCTTGAGTAGTTATTTGAATATTTATAAATAAAATATTTCTTTAGCTATTGCAAGTAATCTGAATTTGCTGACGATTTGACAAATTGTTATTGAACTGAATTATTAAATAATGCTGTTAAAGTGTGGTGTATTTTTGTTTTTTCAACTACATTGTTCATGAAATAAGAAGTTCGTATTTTATTAATTTCAGAAAACATTTTTTTAATACTTGTCAATTAAATCAATTTTTTTAATACTTGTCAATTAAATCATTTTTTTTAATACTTGTCAATTAAATCAATTTTTTTAATACTTGTCAATTAAATATTTTTTTTAATACTTGTCAATTAAATCATTTTTTAATACTTATCAAAAAAATAATTTTTTTAATACTTGTCAATTAAATCACTTTTTTAATACTTGTAAATTAAAAATACTTTTTATTAATTGTATGTGAAGCAATGATTGATATATTGATGTATGCCTATTATAATATATAGGTTGGATTAATTAAAGGGTTTTATTTTTTAAAAAAATTACACAAATAATCCCTCATTGCTTTAACAAATAATAACTAAATTTCATTCACATTATAACCTTTATACATACAGTCACGTTACAGTCCCTGGACAAATTATTAGACGCCTGCAAGATTTCATGTATCAATCAATGATGAACAAAATACCTTAGAAGGACATTTGTGTTCCTAAACTTAAGCTATTGAAAAGAAAATACTATCTGCTATACTTAATACATATATCGACATCCTTTTTAATGATATGGCATTCTTTGGTATGTTTTCATCATTAATAAAAAAATACAGTGCGTCTAATAATTTGTCCAGGGACTAATGTGACTAGATTTTTACAAGCAAAAATCAGGGCATTCAATCATTACCCTCCTCCCCGACTATTTTTTATATCATACCCCAACCTAACCCAAATTTCAAACAATGTTTTAATTAATGTATACTAACTACAAACAACTAATAACTTATCAATAATTAACAAATAGTAAACATTGTCCAAATCATCAAAATAAATAGTAATTAAAAGCGCCATTTCAATATTTTTAACACGAGTATTAAAGAAAATATAGTTAAACTCATAGTTTCCTTGCACAGAAGCCACAACCATGGGCAGCTATAAAACGCGCGGAGCAATCAGATGAAGAGGAAATTTTGGCCGTTTTATTTTGTCTTCATCTGATTACTCCGCGTGTTTTATAGCTCCGCCTGTGGTCGTGGCTTCTGTGCAAGGAAACTACGAGTTTAACTATAGTTGCAAAATCTATATTTTATTTTTATTTTCCTTGTTTTCGGCTCTTTGTGGGACTGTAACAGGAAAGCAGAACATTTTGGCAGGATATTGGGTCTGTTTGACAGAGAGATAAAAAGTTGGACTGTCTGACTAAAATAGGTATAGTCACACTTTTCATACAAAATATTAGAAGTAAAAATGCTGTTGTTTCTTATCTACTTTGTCGAGATCAATCTAGACCAAGTCTAAAAGGCCGATATAAATAAATATGTTATGTTATAAATACGTTATGATGTTATAAAATATAATATACTAGTGTTCCTTAATAAAAAAAAGCATGAAATACCTCTAAACCACCACCAAGACATGTTCCTGAAATAGCTGCCACGATGGGCTTTGGACTACGTTCGATTTCTGACAACACATCTTGGCCGGCTTTCGAGAGCGTGGTGATTTCTTCTTTTGTCTTACAGGCTTCCAACATTCTGAAAATAAAATAACAATTTCAAATTTACATAAAACAACTCCAAAATCAAATACTATACTAAAACACAACCTCTCCTTGCAGTGGAATTATACCTGGTTATGAAAAAAACTTTAAGAAATATTTTTAACCTACTCTCCTTTTTTTTTAAATGGAAAAGTAGATATAGTACAAATGTAAATAACTATCTGTCCGTACCCTCCTTTCAAAATTGGTTATTTTAACCTTTTCAAAACAGACATCAGAGTGATAGAACTTTTTACCTTTTCTCTTGTTTTTTTAAATCTGTTCAAACAAAAATCATAAAGATCACCTTGGAATTTTTCACATATATTATGCTTCAGTAGCATCCTTAGGTTCTCTACAAGCAAGTAGCGCTTTAAGAATTTGTTTTCACCACCCAAGAAATTGTGATGCAGAATTAAAGTTGATGTTTACAAAGCAAAAAAAACCAAGTAGGTTTGTAACAGAATCTGTCACTTAACCCGCTTCCACACAACAGTTGTATTTAACAGGAATAAACACGCCAAACACAATATTAGTTCTATATTAAACATTTACACGCTAAATTTGGCTAGTTTCATTTATTTTATTTTGAAAATTCAATAATTATTACTTATCGTTTGCAAAAATTAATTCATATTTCAAAGAATAAATATGTAATATTCCTCGCTTTTAAATATAATGAAAACATTTCATATCAACATACAAAGAATCCGTAGTGAAATATATTTGACGTCATTTCAAACTGATCGATTTCGCAAAAATAAATTTATTTAAATTTATGGTCTAAAAGAATTAAAGTTTCTCGAGCAATTGTTGCGAATGGAAAAGGTGATTTAATTCTAATAAAAACAGGGCCTTTAGCTATTTGTAATTCAAAGTTTTATACGCCAAACTTAACTATTTTCATTAATCTTCTTTCTCAGATTTAATAATTAGACGTTATTGTTTGCTAAATTTGTTTGAAGTTAGAAGAATAATGATGTAATCTTTTTTAATAAATATCTTTGTGTTGCCTTAATTTCCAATTTATATTTCTTTCGAAAATTTACTTATTTATAGTTTGTTAAATTAATTTACAGTTAAAAAAATATATAATTAGTACAATTGATGCGTTAAAAATAGAAGCGAAACTTTGCATATTTTTTATGCCAAGTTAGAATTCTCTATGCACATCTTTCTTCATACATATATAATGAACCATCAAAAGAACTCTATTGTGATATTACAACAATCCAAACTGAATTAGATCACATAAATAAATATTTTTATTTTTATTTCAAATAAAGTTTCTCGTACGTTTAACGAAATGGCAACAGTGAAAATATTGAATAAAAATGGAATTTGCATGTTATTTCAATTTAGATTAAATTTTTAGTTATTTAAATTTTAAATAAACTTCTAATTTAAATTTTTTAATGAAATTTGGAATGTAGCCTAATTTGATTTTTTGCTTCAAAATGACGTATCCCACTTGTCTGTGGGACTTGTGGTTCTTTCTGTGAAAGTGGGTGACGAACAGAGACGGACGGACAGACAGACGGACTGAACGATTATAAAACCTTCCACTTTTTACGTTATAAACGTAGTGTGGAAGCGAAAAAACCATTGAAACACATTATTCATAACTCCAAAAAACATGAAAGTCAATTCACAAACCCAATGTCTGCACCAGCAATGAAGTTTCCAGGTTTTCCTGACATTATGACAGCACTGGTGATGGCAGGGTCATTCCAAATGCTCTTCATCATTTCCTGAACTTCCGTCATCACTTCTTTGGATAATGTGTTGACCTACGGGGAAAAAAAAGATTTAGTAATAAGTTAATAAATAAATAGCATGCACACACTACCGTTTTTCAGCTATTTAGATGGATTAATGATGAACTGTACATACTATATAACTAAGTCAATAAAATGAATGGGTAAGTTGCCATTGCCATATCTCTCTTTTGTGTATTTTGTGCGTCTTAATTAAATCATTACTGCAAACTAAATATATAATTATATCAAAATTCTTATGTTGTCTAATTTAATAAAAGTACATTTCAATTGAATAAAATGTGGTTATGAGTTTATTCCAGTAAAATAAGAAACTTTAACATTAACTTTAGCTGTAAGTGAGCGTCCAGAAAACCGTGAAAAAAATGACGATTGGGCTCAATTGTCGTTATGCACTAGTCCCTGGACAAATTATTGGACGCACTGTATTTTCTTTAGTAATGATGAAAACATACCAAAGAATGCCATATCATTAAAAAAGATGTCGATATATGTATTAAGTATAGCAGACAGTATTTTCTATTCAATAACTTAAATTTAGGAACACAAATGTCCTTCTAAAGGTATTTTGTTTGTCATTGATTGATACATGAAATCTTGCAGTGTGTCTAATAATTTGTCCAGGGACTGTAGAGCAGCACGAAGGCTATTAGAGACGGGCGTCATAATTTAGAATTGCAGTCAAGTGACAAGACGACACCAGGATAGGCCCGGCCCCTATTACAATAGGGTATTTGACATAAAATAATTTTATTGGCTAAAAATATTCTTATGCCAAAAATATTAGACCCATACTTTCTTTTTTCAAATACCCTATAAAAATGGGAGAAAAATTAATTTTAAAATTAGGACAAAAAATTACGCCCAAAAACGCTTTGTAGCTGTCACGTGGTATCTATGACATCACTAGTACACAAACTTTGAAACACCATTTTGGAATCTACTTTAAGCAAATTTGAACTATCCGCTTCTGTAAAACCTTCTTCCATTCTGTTAATAATTCTTATTTTAATAGTAAATTAGATTAAATCCAGTTTAATTGCAAGCAAAAAAACATCACACCGGTTTGTTTATATATACTAGTGACGTCAGCCAAATCGACGTGTTTGTGATCACGTGACGTACCGATGAAAAATATGCCATTTTAAAATGATTTTTATGAATTATTTAAAGATTTATTTTTGAGAAAAAAAAATATAAGTTTGTATTTTTGTGTTCAAACTATAATTTAATATTGGAAGGTATTTTAGCGATATAGTCAAGTACCCTATTTTTTAGAGCTACATCAGCGGGTCAATAAAATGAGTCGGGTTGAAATATTATCACCCTATAGACATGAGGGCTATTGGCAATGGGCATTGTAATTTAGAACCACAATCAAGTGACGAGCCGACAGCAGAGTAGGACCTAAAGCGATTTTTAAGAGCAACATTGTATGCACTGTCAGAACTTTGAAGCGTATTTAACGTGGACCAGGGCCGGATTTCTAAATAGGCTAAGTAGGCGTCAGATTAGAGCTGCGAATTTTGTGGGGAGGTAAATTTTACGACCAATTAAAGTGGCATTTGGCATAAAAAAATTATTATAAAGATACGTATATTTTTAAGATAGAAAACAAATAATTTACATTAATGTGTAAAACGTAAACATATAGCACTAATATTTCGTAGCAAACATGGTGGCTGCAAGGGCAAGTGCACACCCTCCACCCGGATTTCGAAGTTGAAAGAAAAATAATTGAACACTTTAAAAAAATTCACCTATTTCGCTTTCGATTTAGTGTGTAAAGGTACATAAATGATTCTTATATGTGTATATATTTTAAACAGCTCATACCACCCTATTTTGCAGCTAACCAGCTAACTTTCCCCGAAGTGGGACAATATTGTGACTGGGCCTGCAAATCGTAGCCTACAAGTGGCAAATCTTTAAATCCGGCCCTGACGTGCACGCCCCCTACATAAGGTAATTATTTTAGCAAGGCCCAGGTCTGATTCCGGGACCTTTGGCAAGCAAAGCAAGCGCCTTAGTGACTGCGCTCCCCAGCCCCCAATAAAATGAGGACCAAAATAGCTTGAAACTAATACTGGGGGGTGGAATGGGCACAGCAGGCCTAGGCTTTCTGTGACCTGTTGTACCACTGAGTTTAATTAAATTTAATATTGCATGAGATAAATTGGAGTTAGCCCTGTAACATTATTGGTTTTTGTAAAGTGACAATGTAGCAGTATGTAGCTTACTGCAATTAGCTTGACATTAGACTAGGCATGACATGTATGTATTTAATGTGAGCTAGCTACCTAACCTATGCACACAGGATTTTTTCTTTACATTATGTGGTTACAAGGTGGCAAGGCATAAGACTGTATATCGCTATAAAGGTATTATTTATACTACTTATATTGCAAGTCATGTGTTCAAATAAATTTAAAACAAATACATATCAAATATTGCTATGCAATTCGTCACAATTGACACCACAACTGAATGTGAATATTTAAAAACTCACCTTGGCATTGGGAGAATTGATTTTAATGACGGCAACACCATTTTTAACTTCTTTCTGTAGATGCATTTTAGCTGAAATGGTAACACATAGCATGAGTCAACTATTTAAATTTTATGGATGACACTGACATTTTTCAGTACAGCTACGATGTAATGGCCGTTTTGTCGATTGCCAAGCTTTAAAATTTATCTTAGAGTTGCTATATCTACCGAGTCGTGTGAAATATGAAGTGGAATGTTTACCATCTTTGGCGATTTTTGTTGCTTGGCAACCTAACACAAATCGCCATATCCTGAATGGTCATTATATCATAGCTGATCTTATTTTTCTTAGGCTGTGTCCTCACTACGACATCAAACGCCACAAAAGCAACAAAACTTGGCGACCGTCAAGGGTGCCAAGCGATGCAATAGCTTGGGGCTGACTCTGCCAAGTCGCCAAGTTTTGTTGCCTTTGTGACGTAATCAGGACACAGCCTTAGGATTGCAGATTATAATCCAGTTAATGCTAAATTGCTAAGTGAATTCATTAAGATAACTTATCATCTATTATTAATGAAAAGATAGTTCCTTAAAATACTCAAATTTTGTTTCAGTGAACACATATCTAAAAAAAAAAATTTAAGTTCTATTTTTTCAAAATCAGAACAAGATAAAATACATTTTAAGGATCTTTATCACCAAAAAATCATGAGCTCTATTGTTGCATTTGCAAACACACGAGAATTTCAGCAATTTAAATTTTAAATACAATTTAACTGGGAAGAATAACTCCAACAAGGCAAAAAATAATATCAGCACGAACTGAACCATAAGAAATGAAAGATACATCTGGAAACAGTGTACAACAATGCACCTTGGATTGATAGCAAGTTTTCCTGTTTGCCTTGAATTCAACCTTACAAAAACGTTTCCTGTAAACAATTCAAAACTGCTTCCCAATTCAATGGTTCACTCAGGAAATTGCAGACAATTGAGAGATCAAAGACAAAAAATAATACATTTCAAAAGCATTGAGATCTTTTACAAAAATACTTGAGGAATCGTTATCAGAAAGATAACAAGATCATACTAAGACTGATTACACTTAATGACAGACAATTATATTTAATTATAAGTTCTGATAATTACAATACGAATAATTTGTGAAAGTGACGCATATTACGGTAATTTATTTTTTAAAAATCACGCAAAGTTAGTGTAGTTTTCGATCTGTATTTAGAAATGGGTGTAGTGTTTTGTTATTTTTTCAATAGCATACCTCTCGAGATCATATAATGTGTCAACCGCTGTCTGTTGAAAGCTTTGGAAAACCTAAGCAACCCCATTTTTGCGGATAAATTTAGAAATTAAAAGACTAATGAAAATAAAACTAAAGTCGACCCCACAGACAAATATCATACAGATTTCACAAGAAAGACAACACACAGTGAAGCCGACTCAACAGTCAAAGTTTAGATTGAATAATCGACATGATAACTTCCGTGATGCGCGCGCATATAAAGACGTCAAACACGTAGTGAAACTTTGGTAGGCAAATAAAACATTTTAGTTGCTTTTTATAGTAATTTTTTTTTAATTCAAACTTTTTCAATAAATTATATACAAAAATTTATTGTCTACATCCTAAATGCGCTTTCATTTGTAAATATCCCTGTCGTCAGGGATACTATACTACCCAAATTGGCTGTTTTGTGAAACCTTATAACCCCGTTCACATGCAAATGCCGGCATCGCGAAAGGACGTCGCGTCGTAGCGTTAACGTCTGCTCTTTTCGCCGTTTTAGGCAATTATATTTAAAAAACAATTTTCTATTAAAAATTAGAATACTTACAAATAAGATTAGCTTTAGATCCGCAGAATTAACTTCATAAATTACAATGATAACCAAAAAATTTAATGAATTACATTTTGTTTAAATTGAGTTAAAAGATTTTTTTTTTAGTTTTAACCAAAAATTCTGAAAATAAAGGATTAATAATAAAATAAACTCCTCCCAGGCATCTTAAGAATAAATATTTTCAAAGGAATGATTAAATGTGTAGCAATATGAAAAACACAATATAATGAAAAAATTAACAAAACTTTAGTACATAAAAGCATACTCGCTTTATATGCATTCTAGCATTCTAAAACAATTGCTCCAATACAACTGAAAATTTTTTGCATTTTATAACCGAGTACAGACGCCAAATATTCCGCTGATCAACAAACCGCAATGCATACAGAGTTGGCATAAAATCATTATACT
This sequence comes from Oedothorax gibbosus, assembly GCA_019343175.1. Taxonomy (NCBI): domain Eukaryota; kingdom Metazoa; phylum Arthropoda; class Arachnida; order Araneae; family Linyphiidae; genus Oedothorax; species Oedothorax gibbosus. Next base: position 6,414,707 of record CM033277.1, on the reverse strand, counting down.
CGAGGCAGGTACGTTTTCGTTACCGCATTTTCCCTAGAGAGGGATTTTTTTTCCTGAAAGCGGCTAATAGCCGGCATTTGCCCTGCATGAGAACGGGCCCTGTGACTATATTGATGACAGGCCTCGTAATTTTGAACCACGCAGTCCGTACTAAAGCACTAACGGCCGTATTCACAAGTTCGGGTCACCCGCAGGTTTCATCCGACTGGGGGATAGATCGGTAGGTTTCGTCAAATTCCTTATTCACAAGTGCGAGTTATGCCAAAAGGGAGGAGATAAGGAGCCGAATCTGCTCTACGGGTTATCCCACCAATATCGGTGGGTTTTCAGAGGGATATCTCTGAGAAATGTTCAAAATCAAAACAAACATAGCTTATCAGGTTCTTCTTTCAAACTAGTGATTATAATTATTTAGTTCTAATCCATTTTAATTGTTCATTGTAGAAGTATAGCATATTAGAAAGATAAATATATTTTCAACATGATTTAGATTGATACTAAATTTAACGTAGAGACTTACGTGGGATATGCGATGATAATTTTTATTGTACAATCCATTTAAAAACGTATCTTTAAATTGACTAAAACTGTTTTAAAAGTTGTGTGCTGCGGTAGTTATGCACAAAAATGTTACAAACTTAATAATAAAATACAAATAACAGAGGAATATTATAACCATACTAGTATTTGCCACTGTAAAATATAATTAGCAGGTTAATATTCTTGGTTAAAGATTTATACATATACATAATGATAATTATAAAGGCATTAGTTTTCTTATTTTCTTATTCATATGTATAGCTTTAATTTAAGACAAAGATTATCGATTTCTGTTTAGTAGTTTTATTTTTATAAACATTTTTCAGAAACTATGTACATCAGTTCTTACCAATACCTTAATTTTCTTTTGCGTTTCCTGAAATATAAGGTTTTTCAACACTTAGGAAAATTTTTCTCAGGAACTATAAAATATATCAGCGTGTTTTGTTTTATTATTTCTTGCCTATTAATAGCTATTTGATTTAAACTGAGGAATTTTAAAATATCTCTGCTCAATTTTAAATATATCTGCAACAAAAATAAGTTATAAAACTTTAAATTTTTTAAATAGGTTTTTTTTTTAAATACCTATTTTTAAAAAACTCACTGTGAAAGTATTTTTTTATACTGTGAAATATCTTCAGTTTAAATTAAAGAGCTATATGTAAGGAACAAACTATAAAAACAATTCAAGTTCCTGAGAAAAATGTTCCTAAAGTTAGTAAAATTAACATGGGTGAGATAGATCCATCCGACTCCCCAGAGGCGATTGCGATCTGTCTCACGATGCAAATAGAACAAGTGAGAAATATCTCTATCAGTAAACAACGTCACGTGATTCTGCTTGACCAATGATATGTCCTGTTACAAAATCTGATTGAAACTGAGGAAGAAACCCGAAAGGAGAAACCCAGATAAATCTCGCGGTTGTGAATACGAATTTGAAATAACCCTCAAGTTGTCCCTTCCTCGCAGGATTCATATTCTGGGGATATCTCGTTACTTGACTCGAACTTGTGAATACGGCGGTAAATTAGACATATATATATTTTCAGGCTTGGGTGACGGTCCGTATAGGACCTAGCGCGAGTAAGTTCACAGTCCTTTTTTTCACTTCCATTATCCTTATCCAGGACTTGCAATGCATATGAATGACCCACTACGGCCGTATTCACAAGTTCCGGTCACCCGCAGGTTTCCCCCGTCTAGGGGATAGATTGGTAGGTTTCGTCAAAAAATTCCTTATTCACAAATGCGGGTTATGCCAAAAGGGAGGAGATAAGGAGCCGAATCTGCTCTACGGGTTATCTTACCAATATCGGTGGGTTTTCAGAGGGATATCTCTGAGAAATGTTCAAAATCAAAACCAACATAACTTATCAGGTTCTTCTTTCAAACTAGTGATTATAATTATTTAGTTCTAATCCATTTTAATTGATCTTTATAAGATTGTTCATTGTAGAAGTACAGCATATTAGAAAGATAAATATATTTTCAACATGAGATTTAGATTGATACTAAATTTCTACGTAGAGACTTACGTGAGATATGCGATGATAATTTTTATTGTACACAAACCATTTAAAAACGTATCTTTAAATTGACTAAAAACTGTTTTAAAAGTTGTGTGCTGCCGGTAGTTATGCACAAAAATGTTACAAACTTAATAATAAAATACAAATAACAGAGGAATATTATAACCATACTAGTATTTGCCACTGTAAAATATAATTAGCAGGTTAATATTCTTGGTTAAAAATTTATACATATACATAATGATAATTATAAAGGCATTAGTTTTCTTATTTTCCAATATTCCTTTATATATTTAAATTAAAGTTATTAAAACTTCAGAGTCATCTGGCATAAAGTTTATTTTCTTCGCTTCAGCCTTTTTTTTAAGGGGTGTCGGATGGGTGTTTGGGTCAAAAATGTCGATTTTCTGGTGTTTTCTTTTATTTTTAATTTGCATGTGTATAACTTTAATTTAAGACCAAGATTATCGATTTCTGTTTAGTAGTTTTATTTTTATAAGCATTTTTCAGAAACTATGTACATCAGTTCTTACCAATACCTTAATTTTCTTTTGCGTTTCCTGAAATATAGAGTTTTTCAACACTTAGGAAAATTTTTCTCAGGAAATATAAAATATATCAGCGTGTTCTGTTTTATTATTTCTTCCCTATTAATAGCTATTTGATTTAAACTGAGGAATTTTAAAATATCTCTGCTCAATTTTAAATATCTCTGCTACAAAAAAGTTATATAACTTTAAATTGGATTTTTGGGGGTTTTTTTTAAATACATATTTTTAAAAAACTCACTGTGAAAGTATTTTTTTATACTGTGAAATGTCTTCAGTTTAAATTAAAGAGCTATATGTAAGGAACAAACTATAAAAACAATTCAAGTTCCTGAGAAAAATATTCCTAAAGTTAGTAAAATTAACATCGGCGAGATAGAACCATCCGACTCCCTAATAGAGTCTTGTAAGTCAGCTACATTTATTATATTAAAAAATCAGTTGTAAAAGTATTCAAATCTGCTGGAGAAATGTGGGTTAGAAAATAATTTTTTTTTCCATTGGATTAATACAGAGGCACTTTGATTTGGGACACCAGCGGCAATCGGGCTCATTCGCCCTTATTATAGGGTTACAATCACCATGACATTTCTATAGTTAGACTCATAGTTTCCTTGCACAGAAGCCACGACCATGGGCGGAGCTATAAAACTCGCGGAGCAATCAGATAAAGGCAAAATAAACTGATGAAATTTCCTCTTCTTCTGATTGCTCCGCGCGTTTTATAGCTCCGCCCATGGTCGTAGCTTCTGTGCAAGGAAACTATGAGTTTAACTATATTTGAAGGAGTCATGAAAATTGGAAATGCATTGGGATTTTCACGACCTTTTCCACAGGATGAGTCACTCGACTATTAGGTTGCATGATAATAATTACCTGTGGGATGACGAACTTGGATACAGAGTGAGTTGACTCCAAGTCCAAGCTGTTGATAATGAGGATTCCATTTTGCATTATGTTATTTAAATTAGAGTAGACAACTTATGTGTATGTGGTGGAGTTAGAGTTGTTTACTGGAGATACATCTGCGGAATACATTCACTGTGTGTATAAAAAAATCCCTCAATTTTACCATTACAGTGTGATGATAAAAGTGCTGCTATCGAAATGTGCTGTAAATTTACATATAATATTAAATAATTAAATTACAATAAAAATAAATTACAATGATTTTTTTCTATGATAATTAGATACTGTTTTGTTACAAAATTGTAGTTCAATAGTTGTATCGGCTATTTTTAGAAGTTGCATTCCTTTTAACAGCGTACATTATTTATAATAATTAAAAAATATACACTCTTAATTTGCCTATAAGATTAGTTATTGAGGTAACGTACATAACTGCTAAATTATTTGGTGTAATTTGTCGTACTTAATTATGCTACTTTCATAGAGTGGAAGTCAGTCAATTAAATATACATTTGCTTGTCCAAGTTGTATTCCCACAGGTAAAACGTTTCTGAACACAATTCGCTTTATTTAATTAAACTCACTCTCGTGCAATACCAAGGATTGATTTTATAAAAAGAATTGGTACTTTCTTAAGTGTTTTGCAGTTTTAGTCTTTTAAACTAAAATTGTAATTACATGTATTTTAATATGTAAATTAAAATTTAATGATATTGCAGTTAGATAAATAGAGATTCTGACAGTCAATAAATGAATTAATATTTTTTTTACCAAAGGGGTTTATTAATTTAATACATGGAATTAATAGTCACATTGATTTAAGTAAATATACATGTGTAAGATAATTAAGATACCATTAACTTAGTTTGAACAAATAAAGATATTAAACGTATCTGGAAGAACATTACTCATTAATCTCAAATACTGACTTTGCTTAAGTAGATTTATTTCTATTAAAACATTGCACTTCGATAGTTTTCTAATAGTATTTCGCTATTTGTACTTTTAAGGTTTATTCATTTACAACAAGTAAAGTTATGCATTATTTTTTTATTTATAGATTTTCCTGAAACACTGATTTCTTGTATGAAGCGGTCTGTGTCATACTGGTTCATTTTTCAGGTGGTGCACAGTCCCCAGAGGCGATTGCGATCTGTCTCACTCTCACGATGCAAATAGAACAAGTGAGAAATATCTCTATCAGTAAACAACGTCACGTGATTCCGCTTGACCAATGATATGTCCTGTTACAAAATCTGATTGAAACCTGAGGAAGAAACCCGAAAGGTGAAACCCAGATAAATCTCGCGGTTGTGAATACGAATTTGAAATAACCCTCAAGTTGTCCCTTCCTCGCAGGATTCATGTTCTGGGGATATCTCTCTACTTGACTCGAACTTGTGAATACGGCGGTATTACCTGTGTCGAAGATATTACAACAACCCGTATCCACCAAAAGTACCTCAAGGTTAGGACCTAGTTTCCTTCGCTTACATGCTACAATATTCGTTAGAATCTAGGCGACTAAACGTAATCGGTAGGAAATGGCGAACTGCCACACCACTCCCCTTCTAGACAACGAGACACGATACCGTACATAAGCTACTTTGCTTTGTTTTGTACTTGGTCAAAAGTGTAGAGTGTGTCAAAGATATTACGACAACCCTTGTCCACCAAAAAGTGATTGTTTTGTTGGTTGGCACATGTATTTCCGGCTTGTGCGCTTGATTAGAGACCCGCTCTTAAACCTTCGTCAAGTAAGAGAGAATTTTTACTAACACACAGAGAGAGAACCCAGGGCGAAGGCGAAAATCGAACCCGCACCCGGTACAGTGCGCAGTGTTAGCGTAATGGTCCACGATCTTAACCACTAGGCCACCCGGGCCCCAATAATTATTTTATTTTCTCTGTTACTTTTAGATTTGGTCCTCAAGTCGCTGTTTTCCCCTCATACATATTTTTAGCTGAAAGAGATTTCTAGTATAAAAACTAGCCTAAGTTACCTACAGCTAGGTTAGCTAGCACAGCTAAAAACTATTTAAAAGGAAATTCGCGAGAACTATATCTGTCATTTTTTTATTATTTTTATTTTGAAGGGATGGTTTTCCTGATTTATTAAATGAGATTGAATTTTTTAGGGATAAAATTTCTTGACAGCCAATGTTTAAAACTTGATTATTCAATACTTCAGAAACTATGTAAATTATGTACAAGACCTTACAACTGACCCTGGTATCCAAGAATAAAACATTAGAGGCAATTCAGCTAAAATTCTGTTTTAATAAAGGTCACCCAGTAGGATTATATTCAACTTGTGCAACCCATGATCAATAATGATTATAATGAATTTAGTTTATACAGGGTTAAATTTTAATAGGTTAAATTATCCCCGCCAAAAGTACAATGTTGAGATTTTTAACGAAAACAAGTATGATTAAACTTGCATTTGAATCAGAAATAATAAGTTAAAAAGACAATTTAAAAATAAACCACAACTTTTTACAAAATATGAATCAATAATCATTTTATTAACTGAATCATTTATAAAATAACAAAGTCAAATGCAGTAAGATACATTGGCATAGATGTCATAATTTGAGGAGACTTCAAATAAATATTATGAATTTCACAAACTATATTACAAGGATGCTATGGCCTGAGTACAAAATTACAAATTTGTTTAGTGTTTATTTACAATTTATTTCAAGAATTGACTTTCATAAACAAATTCTTACTGAGGTAACAAAAAGTACTTAAAATCATACCAGACAATTTAAAAGATTCATAGTTCATACATAAAATAATTAAAATGCACGTCCAGAGATGAAGGGATTCTGGGTTACCAGGGGAAGTTAGTTTCTTTGGCGACTGTTTTTTCACCACCTAGTTACTCTAATGTAGAATTATGACAAAATCTAAATAAAAATATGGCTATTTGATGCATTTTCAACAAAGTTTAAATTAAAACAAAACTATGATAGATAATAAAAACAAACAACTGATGAGATCTTAGGTTAGCTTTGCCATCTCGGCGACATTATCACACTGGCGGGAAATTAATTTGGCGACAGGACCCTGGTAAACCAGAAAAAAAATCCTCCTATGCTTCATCAGTAAGTAAATGACTTGTAGCTGCCAAGAATTCTGTTGTTTGGTTTTTATAGAGTCACTCAATATTGACATGTACCACTAAGTACAGAGTCAGGACAACTAAAATGCTTCTTCTCACAGTCCGAGGCAATTTAGAGACAATGAAATACCCTTTGGACCAACAGCCATAAACAAAGCTTGGTGAAGGGGAGTTGCCATACCGCCAAGACTGTCACAACTCTATACTACTAGTTCAGAGTCGCGCAGACTAGAATGCTTCTTTTCACCGTCCAGGGCAATTTATAGACAAATAAATACACTTTGGACCAATAGACATTGTCTAAGCTTGGTGATAGGGAGTTGCCATACCGCCAAGATTGTCGTGACTCTGTCTACATTAGTAAAGCCAATATCCAGCAACTCTAGTTTTTACGAAGCAGCCAAAAAACTCGAACAATGGAGTAAAAAAAAATCTAATACAAAAATATGTACACGAAGGACTTTAGATGCGCAGCTACATCTGTTGCTGCATATCAGTATGAGAGATGCTGCAGCCTGGGAATCAGGAGACGTATTTTTCAGGTCAAAAAAGGTCGGAAAACAGAGTTATTTTTTTATTACAAACACAGTGAGACCAAAACACTTTGTTTGATCTTACGTAGAGCATATAGGCATGGAAATAATTGAAGAGTGCAGGGGAAGAACCGCTTTATTTATTAGGAGTAGTGCCGTAATTGTATCTGCTTGGCAGACTTTGGCGACAGAAAACCGTTTTTTCTTTCGGTTCTTCTTTCGCGGTACCAACGTGTGACTCGTGTCAGCTGTTCTCTGGAGTAAATCAGGGTTGCCGCGAGAGAAAAACAAAGTGAGTAACCGATTTCCTCACACCAGTTTAGGCGATGACTCGCTTTCATCGCCAAAGAGGCCTGATGAGGAAAGTTTTCTAAGAAATTAAGCGGTTTTCCCCTTGTACTCTTCAATCGTCAACGTTCATAGCTTTAGTATTTCATCGAGTAGAGATTTTCAGATGAAAAACAAAATTATAAGTAAAATGCAATCCTGCTTGCTAACCAGTAGGTTTTCTTGACGGTTTGAAGGTCTTGTTTTATAATTTATTCTCAAACTAAAGGGTCTGATATAAGTCTGAGTTTAACATAAAAAAAAGGATTAAAAAAATCGCCAATCCACTCTTGGAAATCGGAATTCTTTTTACAACTAGTACTTCGGATTAGCAAGCATGGTCTGTATTTAGGCTGATTTTGATTAGCGTACAAATTAATTTTTGTCCTGTTATGAATAACTTAAATAAATTATCAAGTTTATTTCCATAACACAGCAGTCATTTTTTTTTAAGCAATGAACACTGACACCAATCATGTGTTTCATGACATGAAACAATTATCAGTCTCCCGAACAGTTATCTTTAAAGTGTAGTCTGGGGGACAGTGAACTATTTTCATCATGGGAAAAAAAATCAGGGTTAAATTTATCGTAAAATCTCACAAAATATGCAATGACACATTTCGCCTGCCAGTTTATTAAATCAAGTTTTTAATTGTTGAAACCCTTTATACCGATTCATTATTTAATACAATACACTCACAGTTTTCTACATAAATTTGATTTTTTTTTGTAACTTACAAAGTTACAGGAAAACTTATTTAGAATAATATTTATTCAGAATAAATGAAAATATACTAGTTTAAATATTCAATTTAGCAAAGAAAAACTTAACTGCAAATGCTATGTTCAATGAAAAGCAGGCTAACAGACAAAAATGTGTATTATGCAGTTGCTTACTTTTTTTACAAATTAAATTAAACATGACTTTTACATCTGTAAAAGTAATTCGTTGTCCCCCAGGCTAATAATATAAGGGATTTCCCTTGTTTACAATGATTTTTCCTGTTGAACTAATGATTATTTATCGAAAGTGTTAACAGTTTTTGATATTATAATAAAGCATGTCGCTTGCATTCTAAAAATCAAGATTTCACTTCCCGAAAGTATCAAACAAAACCACAATACAATGATTTTTCAATAAATTATATCCTTCATTAGAAATGCATTGATGTCAATTTTTATGATATTATACATTTATAATTACCAAAGTAAATTTGACAATGATTAAAACCAAACACAGTTGTTGGTTGATGGACAATCATGGGTTCATGTTACTTTATTCCCTTGCATCCCAATACAATGAAAAACCAAAAAGTTGAACTTTTTCATAAAAGTTCAACTTAAACTTATAAAGTTGAACTTATTTTTAATGTTGTTTCGTAAAACTTGTTGCTTTTTGTAATTCAGAGGAAGTTCAAAGACTAATTAGGGGACCCCTAACACCATTAGGGTGTTTCTAGGTTTTCATTTTTTTTTTTTTTTAATATGAAGGGTAAAACCTTGATACACAGGAGCTATCACACTTTCAGCAAAGAAATCAACAAAATTTCAACAGGAAAAACCGAATCAGAGAATCCCCTCGTCACGTATACGAAGATGTAAAAATAAAGTCCCTATGATGTGCAGATGGTCTTATGTACAGAGAGCTGAGGCACTCGTTTTGGGGTGGTTTTGGATGACAAATGTTGTTGGCGGCTTCAATCTTTGACCAGTTTGTAGATGTGGTGTTGTGCGCCGTGTTCGCTTGTGGACACTTCAAACACGTACGCTATGCACAAGAGAGTTTCTCTGGTGTCGCGGTTTGTCACAACCTGAAATGAAGGAACAGAAGTTTTATTGTGTTGTTTGGAATTGAATTGAAGAGCTTAGTAGTGGAAGAACGTGCTAAGTGACATTTTTGAAAAAATTGAGATATTTACATCAATGAACACATTACTAACTTCTTTAACGATAACCAGTTTCCTGTTTTTCATAAACTTTAAGTTTAGCATATTTTTTACGCTTTACAAGTACCGTTTTCAACAGATCCGAGTGCAAACGAAAAACTTTAAAGCTCATTTTCTCGTTTTCACCTTTTTGTTACTTAGCACGTTCTTCCACTAAGCTCTTCAATTATGATTTGATTTTAAAGGGTCCCCTAGAAGGTTTAATAATTTAGGGACTTTTATTAGTTGTTTTTACAAAGCATGCATTAAGAGGGATTGTCAGTCCCATAGAGCTAATGCAGTAGTATTAGAATCACAACTTCCGCAGAAGTATTGCTTTGCCATGTTAGCTTCTTTCCCCTAGGTACGGGAATCAACATAACATCGAAATGAAACAAATTTGAAACGAAAATGTTATCTAGTTATTTAATTATATATTTTGAAATGTCTCAAAATATTCAGTAGATGGCGACACTATTTTAACACTTTATCAATCAATAATTAAATAACCGGATGTTATTTTCTTTTCAATTTTGTTTTAAATTGATGTTATGATTATTCCCATACCTGGTGCAAATGGGATAACATGAAAAAGCAATTCTTTTGCAAAAGTTGTGATTTCAAAACTAATGCATTAGCTCTATGAGACTGACGGCTTAACAAAGTTAAAGGGGATAGGAATTTCCAAAAATGAAACTTACTACTTCAATGTTAACCTATAAAGAAATTTGATAGTTTTTCAAAACTAACATCCACAATTTTTTATCGATCGCTTCCGGACTTATTGGTATGCTTAGGTATTGATAATGTTGTGCTTTTTGCCCCATATTTGTGTCTTTTGCCATTTATTAAAATTATCTCTAATTTAATTTTTTAAATATTATAAGCTGACAAGTAATACAATGCTTTACAGTGGATTAAGGGGGAATGGGCGCGCTGGACCGGTTGTCTCCAAACTCAAGTGCCTCAGTGTTAATCCAATGGCGAAAAAACTATTTTCTCTGCCACATTTCTCCGGCTGTATTGAATATTTTTACAAACGGTTTTTTTAATAATAAATGTATATAATTTACAGGTCTCTATCTTCCACTTTTTGAAATTGCTTCGAATATTTTGTGTAAAATTATTTATTGAAATTTTAAAAAATATCCGAACCAATTTCGGCCAAAGTCAGCTACATTTACCACATAAAAAAATCTGCTTGTAAAAATATCCAATACAGCCAGAGAAATGTGGCACAGAAAAAAAAATTTCTCCATAGGATAGGACTGAGGCCCTTTGCTTTGGAGACCCCCGGTCCAGCGCGCCCATTCCCCCTTAAATGAATTTTAAAAAAATTATAGATTTTGTTGCACACAAACATGGGTTTATCAGTGCCTAAGCATACCAACAAGTTGGGAAACAATCGGTAAAAAAATTTTGGATGTTAGTCATGGAAAACTCTATCCATTTCCCAATAGGTTTATCGCTCAGTTCAAATTTAAATTTAAAACAGAAACTATATTAAAAATTCCAAGTTTCTTAAAAGACTTTTAACAAACTTACTTGTAAAATAGTAAAATTTTCTAATACACTATTGGCCATATAATTTTCTGGTAGTTCTTTTAACTTATTGATGAAATTAATCATGTATTCACACATGGGAGATCTGTGAATTCTGTAGACAAACCTCCCATTTTCAAATTGACCATGTTCAGTCTGCAATAGAATGTGAACCACAATGAGTAAACAAATTAAGTTTTATGGATAGATAATATTTTTGCTATGTAAAGTGCTTGCTATCAAATACTGTACACTATTTAATTTTCCAGTTCCTTATTTCTCAACTAAAACATTTTGGTTCAACATTTCATTTTCAATTAGAACATTTTAATAGTTAATTCCAAGAAAATATTTTAATTTTAAAGTAATTTCTTTCATTCAAGCAGAAAACATATTGTATAATTGCTATAAGTACAAAGTGTAACAACATTCAGTAATATAAGAAAATGATTTTTTAAAAAATTAAGTATTTTTTAAAAAGCAAGCTTGTTGAATTATCTCTAGCCTACAACTGTAAGACATAAATAGTTATAAAAAAAAATACCAGAGTAGTCTATGATTTGCACAAAATACATATTTGTAACTCTAATTACCTTATATATTATTAATATTAAAATGGTGACATTCAATAATTAAATAGCATTTATAAATAGAGTAACTTATTGGAAATATAAATAAAAATTATTGAACCACTCACTTCTAATTTTTCTACCACTTGTTTTCCAAAAGAGCAAACTTTTGTCGAACATGTTATGGCCATATTTTCACTACCTTCATACCTAAAAAGACAACGTATTTATAGATATGTACATTGATAAAATAAATGGTTTTATTGCAATTAAATGAATGCTAATTAAATTTTTTAAATATCGCACTGTGCGCGGAAAAGTGACCTATCGGCAAAATGATAGTTGGGTAATTCGAAACATGAATGTGCGTGGGGACCGATTGACCCCCTTGCGAGTGCTGCCGGGTTCAATGCATTTCATTATAGAAAAAAAAAGGATTCTCTTACTGTATTCCAACTATTCCACCAATTGATTTAATATTTGTTCTACTGGCTATATAAACTATTTGTTCTACTGGCTATAAACTATTTGTTCTACTGGCTATAAACTGTTTTACTGGCTATAAACTGTTCTACTGGCTATTAAAATTTTGAATATTACAGCATTTACAACTCAAAAAGTCATAGTTGTCCAATAGGTCACTTTTCTGTGTACGCGTATGCAGAAAAGTGACCGATTGGAAAAGTGACCACCATACGTACGGTGCGATATAATCTTGAACTAAATTAATTCAATAGCCTAGTAAACCACAATTATGATCTTTAAAAGTTATAATCTCAAGAGCTTTTTTTAAAGCCCGAAAAACTATCTTTAATTTACGCTTGGTGCATTTTAGATATAAAATCTGTGGCAAACAGTGCAAAGAAAGTACCGTATATGCTCGTGTATAAGCCGAGAAATTTTGGACAAATTTAGTGCCGTAAAAATCGGGGTCGACTTATACACGGGACATCGATTTTCCGAAAAAAATAAATCCTTAATCTTTAAACTAAAACTGAATTTCAATCAAACTTAAGGTTTAAATACTATCTATTAAAAATAAAGACACAAAAGCAGTTAAATTTTGAAGATGAAATAAGATTGGTATCTATTCACGGTATCCACCATGTGATGCTTTATTGTTAGTTCTTGCCGTGAGGCGTATTTTGCCAGTGTAGCTCTGGCATAAGGCAGTTCAGTCAACCAGTTTTCAAGGTGTAAAGAAAACAACGGTGGTCCGTGACCTTGGCAGCGTGGTCTTCACGCTTCATGGAACCTAGTTTCAACTAAGCTTCTCCATTCATGGTCAGCAATGTCAAGGACACTCAGAGACGAAACCTGTTTTATTTTCATTGGGGTTGAAATTAAGCTTGCAAAATAAATAAGAAAAATTACGGCCGTCATTAACCGGTTTCTTCTTATTTTCTTCAGAAGGCCCTGACCTTATTTCCTACCTCGACTAATACACGGGTTATCGATTTTGGAAGGATATTTGGTTTAAAAATGGGGGGTCGACTTATACACGGAGTCGGGTTATACACGAGTATATACGGTAAGCAATTTTGCTATCAGTCTTGAACATTTAAAATATATATAATACTACTTACTCGCTTGTCACTCCATAAAAAGCACCAGCTTCGTCTTCTATATTTATATTGAGATCCGCCTTTAAAAGAATAAATATGGTTAGGAACCCTGTTTTTTTTAAATAATTAAATTCAGTTTTAAAAAAATTACTATAAAGTAACAGGGCAGTTATCTGATGGTTGAAGCATTAAATAAATTAACATCCAGCTTGAACTTATGGTACTTACAAGTGATAATTATATTGGAAAAGAGTATAGGAAATTATCATTCTCAAAAACTGCTACTCTGTTAGCAATATTGATAATAAATTTAAACTATTTCAACTTTTTATAACCAAATTTTATATAATATCACATCTTCAATGTTTCTCAGCAAGGAATTACTTATTGATTCAACTTAACTATTGTAACAGAGTAGACAAAAACTAATTCATAGCTTCAGGTATCAAATTTTTAACAAAAACAACTTATTGAGCATAACCCTTAGACCAGGGGTTCCCAACCGGTGGTACGCGGGAATATTTCGGTGGTACGCATGAGTGATGTGAGCAACATAATGCTATCAATAGCTTCTGTGCGCATGAGCAGTGAGCAAACACATTACTCATTACTTTAAAAACATTAACATCATTTTAAAGAGAAATCTTTAATTAACTTCAGGATCGGATGTAAAACCTAGAACCCTTTGATCTTCCGGCAAGCTCTGCTATTTTTGATGCCATTTGTTACGAGTTACTTGTGTGAGAGTTGATTTCCTGAACTCTTGTACATAAAAATTAAACATAGAATAATAACGAGGACTTAAGGGTGAAGATAAGTTCCATTGCACCTAATGTTGATATTTTAATCTCAGGCAAACAACAACAAATTTCGCACTAAAAACTAAAAAAGTATAGTTTGTATGATGATACATTTTTTGCTGAGTTTGTACTATTTCTTTATTTGTATGTTTTTAGGAATATGGGTAATAAACAAACCTGTAAATTAATACTGTTTTAATCTTTTTAATTCTCCTTTATTATAAGTATGCTATAAATAAACAAATATCTAACCATTAAATGTGAAGTTTTCTCAGGAACTCAATTCCAAAAGCCTTTGAACATTAGAAGAATGAATATTAGACGTTTATTAATATATTTATATATAGGTCTGGTGGTAGGCCAAAATTTCTCAAAAAGTCAAGTGGTACGCAGGTGCAAAAAGGTTGGGAACCCCTGCCTTAGACTTTAAATCGGATCTGCCAACTGTTTCTTAAGTGCAACCTCAATTCTAACAACCAAACAGTGAACTCTCCAGATTTAACTCTGTAATAATAATTTTTTTCCGGATTACGTGAGACAAGATAAAGCTTAATGTTTTCTCCTTCAAAAATCTGTCAATTGGTACAAATGTCATGGAAATTGTTAAATTAGCTAAAAATACAGTCGGGTTAAATCCGGAATGTAGGCGGGTCTGGTACAGAAAGTTGCCACACTTTTTGTTAAAAAAAATCAAGGACTATTTAAGGACATTTCAATGATATATTTCTCCATTTTCAAGGACTGTATATTCAAAAATGCAACACCTAAATTTCACGAGAGTGTTTAAAAATTTATTTATAAAACGAATAAGAATTTATTTATAAAACGAATAAGAGCTCTCTAACTTTTAAATGAACTTAAATATGCATTATTAAATAATCATTTAGCTATTACAAATTCCATCCAAAATCACTTGGTCTGCCTTCTTGGGTTATACATAAACAATAAATCAAAAAGTAAAATAGGAACTGATTCACATTGAAAAAGTTTAATGAAGCCAAAATTAAGCTTAATGAAAAAACGGTCACTTCAAAATAAGTTTGCCAGCCCCAAAAATTAAGAACTTTTTAAGGTTTATAATGTTTTTTAAGCACTTTCAAGACCACCAATGTTTTTATTTCAAGGCTTTCAAGGACCGTGGCAACCCTGGGTGCATTAACGAAAAGTGTCGATACGCACCCAGCTCTTGATGAGATAGAAGCAAGAAGGAGGGCCCTGCTCAAAGAGTTCTTTGAGACCGCCTTTCTTTTCGGGGAATTTGTCGTAGATCTCTCTCACATTCACTGCCTGCGATAAAACAGAAGGGGACACTTTAGCTTAAAGAAGACAGTTAACGTTTTTTTTAAAAATATTTCCTGTAAAGTGTAAACACAATACTATACTAGTGTTATACAGTCCCTGGACAAATTATTAGATGCACTGTATTTTTTTAGTCATTTTATGTTTCTTAAGAGTTTTTATGCAATAATGGTATATTTAAACTACAATAGTATTGATTTTTATTTAAAAGAATTGTTGTAGACTTGACATTTGGATTAATTTTAAGATAATTATGATTAAGATTAATTTATATTATAAGATTATTTATGTGTGGAATCACCATCCTCAAATGCAGGGGACAGTACAGTGTTGCATTGATAGCATGCCGCACAGAATTACAGCTTTGATAGCGGCTAAAGGTGGCTTAACTAAATATTGACTTTTACTAACATTAATTTCACTTTTCTTTAAAACTTAATAAACTTATGCTTTTCTAAATGAATGCTGTTTTATTTATGTCAAATAAATCGCTAATTGATTGGATAATATAAAAATAAAACCAAATTAAAATAATAAAACGGTACAATATCACCCGGTAATTAATATTTTACATGAAATCTTGCAGTGCGTCTAATAATTTGTCCAGGGACTTGTAGAATGGTAGTCGAAGAAATAAGTTACAATTAGAGGAGAAATACTCATAAACACATGTCAAATCTATTTTTTTTAAAAAAGACTTCATTTTAAATAACTTTTTTAGGCAAGCACAAATGAATTTCAATCATGAAATATCTATAATTTCTATAACCTTCTTATGTATTTGGTGCAAGAAATTAGGAATAAGAATAATAATTTTATCAAGCATGCAATCAATGAATTTTTTTTCACTAAAAGACACTGCAGTAATCTTTAAGAAAATTAAGATATTCCATTACTTAGAATGTGTTCCTTATTACACTTCTTATATTATAAGTACTCAATTAAGCAATGATCATTTTTTAAATTAGTACTACATTTTTATTTGCAATTACCTCAAGAAGGGGATCCGTATAAGATGGCATGCCTCCTATGTGTACGAACAGGTGCTTGTGATACTATAATAAAAAAGTAATTTTGTTAATATTAATAATCCAAATCCTCAAAAACCAACTCCAACAAGCAAACATATAGTCAAATGTCATTAACATGAAATTGCTCAAGCATAAAATTTTGTGAAAATGAACAGAAGGCATTTTCCACCTGTTAAACTTTGTTAAAAACTAAACTCCTCGGTGCAACAGCCCATTATTGGGCCAAGGCCTGCCATGCCCATTTCAGCTTAGGGCTCTGGGGTGCTAGGCATATGTCCCGGTAAGGTGATCAGCCTCACGCGGAACCCCCAGTGTTGAGTTACCAAGCATGCTTGGTACCCATTTTATCAACCCACTCAAGGGATGAAAGGATGGGTCAACCTCGCCCAATCCAGGATTCGATTCCCGGACCTGTGGCTTGGCAATGCGAAGCACTACCAAGCCACTGGGCCTCATTGTCACACACATTGCACTAAAGCTAAAAAAATTGTGTTAGTGAATAACCCTTACATGAAATTTTGGTTAGAGAACGAAATAAATATCTTGTTTAGTTTTTTACACATCTGCTGTAACAGATCATTAAAAAATAGATAATCGTGGTTTAAAAACACATATTTAAATCTTCTATTTTATATCAGTACTAGCTGTTTTACCCGACGTTGCACGGGTAGAGGTGGAAAAATAATTTAACAGTCAATTTAACTTTTTTTTTCTTTCATTTTAGTTACGTAAGATATGAAGATTACCCGGTAATTTTCTATTTAAATACCCAACTTGGATATAGTACTAAATAATATTAATTTCAAAAATACCTTTGATAAGAAGCTCAAATTAAAAAGAATAAGTATTTAAGTAAAAAATAATCAGTAAGAATTAAAAATGGAAAAACAGCTAAATCTCAAAAGGGTCCAAGACATTTATTTTAACGCAATTCAAGGAAGTTCTATAATAAATTAAGTAACTTTTTTTTGGACACTTTGTAGATATAAATATAATATAAGCAGTACAAATTTCTACCATAATTCAATACAAATGCTGAAAAATTAAGAATTCAATGCAAATGTATGCAGTATTAAATCAATGCAGATATGTACACTAATTGAATGAAATAAATACAATAATAATTCAAAGAAAATGAATACAATAATAATGCAACCATTCGGCGAGTTTTAGTTAATAATTTGGCGAGTTTGGCAACGTATTTGGCGAAAAAATAAAGACATAAAACCCTAATATGCAGCTGTAGTGCGACGGCCTTTATTAACCATCATAGTTCAGTAATAGCTTAAAGATAAATTTATTGCTTAAATATCCATACATGCAGTCAACAGAAAAATCAATGAAAAAATCATCAAATAAACCCACAATAAAATCCGGGAATGGAGACTGCCGGAATTACGTCACTTGAAACATGTCAATTATTTTTCAAATAATGAATTTAGTTTCTGAAGTTAATGGCAACAGAATAAAATAAACATTTTCAATTTTAATTACTTTTGTTAAAAGTTTTATTTAATTTTTTCAGCCGATGGCATCAGGAAAGTAAAAAAATGATCGGATTTGAGCCAAAGTGGTGTAGTTTTTTCAGAAAAACGTTCGAAACGATAGAAGGAATGGTCCGATTCGAAAAATTCTTAGCCTATGTTTGTTCCGGAGATGAGATGAATTTTTGTGCCAAATTTCGTGACAATCTGTTGCGTGGTTCTTTAGATCTCGTGTCTTATACAAACAAACAAACGGAAGTTGCCTTTTATGTATATAGATTAAAAAACTATTTAGTACTATTTCCAAGTACTTCATTCACTAAATATAGGTTAAAATGTCCTGACAGTAAACATAAAAATTTGGTTAACATGAACATTTTCAGATTAGTGATATTTTATCCTATAAAAGAGGCATCCAACAGTAAACATAAAAATTTGGTCAACATGAACATTTTCAGATTAGTGATATTTTATCCTATAAAAGAGACATCCAACAGTAAACATAAAAATTTGGTTAACATGAACATTTTCAAATTATTGATATTTTATCCTGTAAAAGAGATATCCAACAGTAAACATAAAAATTTCGTTAACATGAAAATTTTTAGATTAGTGATATTTTATCCTATAAAAGAGACATCCAACAGTAAACATAAAAATTTGGTCAACATGAAAATTTTCAGATTAGTGATACTTTATCCTATAAAAGAGACATCCAAAAAGTGTATTTGCCTTTACATTTTCTGGATCTGACTTTTCGATAAAGGCAGACAGCTCGACGAGCCGCAGTTTGTTGGTCGGCCGACCCTGGAAGGAAGATATGGATCCCCCGCTGAGGAGGTCCCTATCCACAGGTACAGGTGCTTTATGGGTCATTCCGAATGGCTTGATGCTGAAATGCGATTTTATTGAATGGATTGAAAAAGATAGTAGAAATATAAATAAAAGAGTAAGATCTCATGATACGAAAAAATTTGAAATTAAATTGCATGTTTTTTAATGACTTTTCTAAAATCGAGTAAACTTAACACTCTACATATCCAGAAAGAGAAAGATCTCAAATGAAATAATTAGAAATAAATGTTCACTATTTTAATGATTTTTTTTAATTTAGTAGACTTAGTAGCACTGTGAGGGGTACACTGCTGTGAGCAGGTAAATGCAGTAACCACAATAATGAATTGGACCGTTTTGCCTTGAAATAATCAGTCATTTACAGTCCCTGGACAAATTATTAGACGCACCTGCAAGATTTCATGTAAAATATTAATTACCGGGTGATATTGTACCGTTTTATTATTTTAAATTGATTTGTTTTTTATTGTTATATTATCCAATCAATTACCGATTTATTTGACATAAATAAAACAGCATTCATTTAGGAAAGCATAAGCTTATTAAGTTTTAAAGAAAAGTGAAATTAATGTTAGTAAAAGTCAATATTTAGTTGAGTTAATTTTGCGCGGCATGCTATCAATGCAGAATGTACTGTCTCCTGCATTTGAGGATGATGATTCCACACATAAATAATCTTATAATAAATAATTAATATAAATTCATCTTAATCATAATTATCTTAAAATAAATATAAATATGTAGTCTACAACAATTCTTTTAAATAAAAATCAATAATATTGTAGTTTAAATATACTATTATTGCATAAAAACCTCTTAAGAAACATAAAATTACTAAAAAAAATACAATGCGTCTAATAATTTGTCCAGGGACTGTAGTATATTTTCTTGTAGGTTCAAGTTATTGAGTTCTTACAACAATGGTCCAAGTCATTAGTCTAAGTACTGCAGTTCACCTACCCACGGCAGCACAGACGTATAAACTTGTCACCTGACTGTCAAGTTTTAAAATAATAATAATAATTTTTATAATTTTACTAAATTTTAAGTATGGAGAAGTAATTTAAAATCATCCGCAGCAGAATAATTTAAAAAATTAAAAGAAGTTACAATCAGTCAAAAAATGTAATTTAATCGCATACAGTGAAACAGTTTAGACTTCAGCCAATTGGTATCCATCACTGGTTAAAAATAAAAAATTGCTACTACGCATACAGTGAAAACAAGTTTAGACTTCAGCCAATTTGGTTATCCCATCACTGGGTTAAACAATAAAAAAAATTGCTGCTACTGTGATAAGGGTTTTTTTTATAATACAAGGCCTGTTTGGGAAAGAATAACTCAAATATTTTTTAACCAACTGAGGGATAAATCCATCTGATAATAAATACATCTAAGGACTATCAAGTTTTCTAAAAATATATTATTTCATTTAAATTTAAAAAACTGAGGTATGTGTAAAAATATTTTTTTATTATTTTAAAAAAAAAAAATTTTAATTTTAAATAATTAATTAATTTTTAATTTTTTAAATAATTGAATTTTTAATTTTATACAATAAAAGTTTCAAAAGTATTAACTAATTTAATTAATGATTTAAAAGGTTAGAGGAATTTAATGCAGTGAAAATAACCTTTTTGCAAATTATTCACTATAAACACACATTATTTATTCATTCGGAAGAAGAAAAAAATTATACATTTCCCAAGTATAAAAGGGAAACTGTGGGTTAAAAAAAAGTTTTCAGCCATTTTTAAACAAATCATAGAATAAACCTCAAAGTATTACAACATGCATTATTTTATTCCATACCATAATGAAATAAATATAATTCACATAAACGATAAACTAAAAATTCAAATATCACTTACTCTTCTGATGTAGGACCACTGATAGATGGTGACCAAAACTATAACAAAAAATTTAGAAACTTTACATACAAAAATAAATTAATAAAATTACAATTCAGCATTAGCCTTTTTATGTGTTAAAAATAATAGTAATAGCTTAACTAAGATATACATAGTGTCTATCATCCAAAAATCTAAAATTATGTGGCGTTTAAGAATTTCCTTTTAAAAACTGGAAAATTAGAAATTAGCCACTTAAATACTTTCAAATATTAGTTACTCATTTCACTTTGCTTAAGGAGCAAATTCCTTCTTTTAAAAGGAAGAATTTGCCTCGCATTCCTTTCAAATTTATCGAAGTGAAGAATCCTAGCTAACTTTTTATCTCTAAAATGGTTTTCTCTGTGTTAAATGTATATTATAAAGTGTTAAAAGGTTCC
The DNA here is from genome assembly GCA_019343175.1 of Oedothorax gibbosus. Lineage (NCBI taxonomy): Eukaryota > Metazoa > Arthropoda > Arachnida > Araneae > Linyphiidae > Oedothorax > Oedothorax gibbosus. The sequence continues at coordinate 6,393,822 of CM033277.1, read as the reverse complement.
AAGAGATGGCGCCATGAGGACAAAGGAAGGTGACAAATCGAATTAAGAGGATTTATGTTTCATGGAAAAAATTATAGATTAGGACATATTATTTCAAGTTCCCAACAAATAAGCAATTTTTTAAAAAAAATATTTTTACAATTATTAAAATTTCTTTAAACATTGTAGTATAGGGTGTTAAAAGATTTCCCAAAACTTTAAATGAAAAAAAATGTGTGTGCTGCTCAAAAAAGGCTGTCCCTAGACAGGTTTATATGTTTATATCCATTTGATTGTTACGTTTTTATTCTTGCAAAACAGAAGTAAAAACTCTTAAAAGTAATAGAGATCTCTAGGTTCAGTTTGATTCAACTAATGAAGCACTAAATCTACTTAGTAGCACCAAAGAGAGAGAGAGAACAGTGAGACTTAATTTCAAAACTGATGTCAAGAGACAGATTCAATATGACGACATTGAACCTTATAGAACCTTATTACCACCTTATACCTCTGGTGTGTGGATGATATATATTGAGGTTGCGTGTGTGGTAACTGCCACACCAAACCAAAGTAACCGCCACAGTATCAAAGTAAAATTCTGAAAAATTACTCACCGGTGTGCCTGCATAGTTGGAGGGCGGTGGCACCAGCGATGCGAGCCCTGCGGCGACCTTGTTGTGGTGCTGCTGGAGGGCGGTGGCGGTGGACAGGGACTGCAGGGCCTTCTCCTTCGAGTCCTGGGAGTAGAACAAAGAAACGATCTGAGCACTCGACATGGTGGACATCGACTGCAGGGCGGCTTCTTTTGAAGTCTGGTCCTGCTGGGAATACAACCCCCTGCTTTACACCTTTGCCAAACCCGCAATTTGCATCTTACTACAGAATTGGTTTATTTCTAATTGGCCCAGAATTGGTTTATTCCTAACTGGCCGAGGATTGGCTTATGTCTCAGATCTGACACTGATAATCTTTTTTTATTCTCATAAACTTTTTTTGAAGTTAAAACCCTTAATATTTAAAACGATTGCGGTATTTTTAAGGTAGCCATAAGCTTCCAATGGGGCCTTGCACAAGCCACTGCAGGACGGCTTCTTTGGAAGTGTGGTCCCGCTGGGAAACAACCCTGCTTTACACAAACACTATTTACGCCAAACCCGCAATTTGTATCTTATTATAATTTTTTTTCCCCTGATCTGATAATGAAAATCTTTTTTTATATACTCTATCATACATTATCCTTATTTGAAGTTAAGCAATTTAATTATGCCATATTCCTCCATAAGGTCTATGGCATAAGGCCTTGTACAAGCCAATAATTTCGGTAGGTGTGCATAAACGCAAACCTCCTTTACATTACACTCTCCAAACCGTGAATGCCAAACTTACTACAGAATTGTTTTTTTTCCTTTGTTTTAGACCTGACAATGAAAATCTTTTTTTGTAATACTCTATCATAAACAGTGTTTGAAATTAAGCTTCCATAAGGTCAATGGCATGGGGGCCTTGCTCAAACTAATAATTTCGAAAATGCAGATACATGCAGAAATGCAGCAAGACCTTTGTAGGAAGACTACAGAAAGACCACTAGCATATATATACCACTGCGAATTCCCTCCCCCAGTAATCTAGTTAATAACTAATACAGTAGTATAAAAGCTGAAGCAACCTATCTTTATCACTGGGTTCCTTTTGGTAGACAATGGGTTGCAAAAGGCCACCTTAACTCATTTTTACCTTTTCAGTAATCTGCTGACTACCGTTAATTTGAACTTAACAAAGCAAATCATTCTATTTCGATCTCTTAAGTTCTGCTAATGAGAATCTTTCTAATGCTCTTTCGTAACTTCAGCTTGAAGTTTGGAACCTTTAAATGAAGCCTGGGCCTGCTACAAAACAATTAAGCTGTACCAAATGACATAGAAGCCGTCAAGGAAGCTGTACCAAATGACACAGAAGCCATCAAGGAAGCAGTACATACTGAGTCGTATTCAGATTCAAAACAAGTTGTTGTTGTAGTACTTCTGCGATATATTTACGATGGTTCGATTTTGTATCCTCTTAGTCATTGCATAAAAACTGATTGATGTTAGGCCAACATGTTTCAGCTTTTAAATTAGAAGAACCAGTAATGCATTATGATGTTAGCGAAAGAAAACTTAGATCCCTTCAGGTATTTGCAGGACATTTTTGAAAATTCAAGGTTCTGATATTTCCCTTGTTTAAACTATTAACCTCCAAGTCTTCAAATTTTTGCAGTACATTGCATTTCTTAACATTCCTTAGATAGATATCCTAATGGGAAAAAAATGCTAAGCTTGATATCTAAGCCCTTGATAGATCGAAAATACTTCTACCTTCTTTGAAATAAGCCCATCTAGCAAATTTATGTATTTCAGAAGATTAACTACTTTTCATAATCAGGGCCGGATTTAAAGATTTGCCGCTTGTAGGCGCCGATTGATTTGCCGCCCCTAATCACAATATTCTCCCCCTTCGGGGAAAGGTAGCTGGTTAGCTGCAAAATAGGGTGGTATGTGCTGTTTAAAATAGATACACATATTAGAATCATCTATGTACCTTTACACGCTAAATCGAAAGCTAAATAGGCGATTTTTTAAAAAACTGTTCGACTATTTTTCTTTCAACTTCGAAATCCAGGAGGAAGAGTGAAATTGCCCTCGCAGCTACCATGTTTGCTACGAAATATTAGTAGTATGTTTACGGTAATATAAATTATTTGTTTTCTTTCTTAAAAATATTCGTATCTTTATAATAATATTTTTATGCCGAATGCTGCTTTAATTGGTCGAAAAATTTGCCGTCCCAAAAAATTCGCCGCTCTAGGGTACAGTCTACTTAGAAATCCGGCCCTGACAGTCTAGAACAGGGGTTCCCAACCGGTGTACGCGTACCACTGGTGGTACGCGAGAGAATTTCAGGTGGTACGCGTGAGTAAATGTGAGCAACATGATGCTATTAATAGCTTCTGTAAACGCATGAGCAGTGAGCACGCAGATATATTACTCATTATTTTAAAGATTTCTTTTAAATTAATGTTAATGTTTAACTTCTGGATCGGATATAAAACCAATTACCCTTTGATCTTCTGGCAAGCTCTGCTATTTTTGATGCTATTTGTTACGAGTTTTTTGTGTGAGATTGGATTTTCTGAACTCTTACAACAAGTTTCACACTAAAAACTATAAAAGTATATTTTGTATGATGATTAATTTTTTTGCTGAGTTTGTGCTATTTTTTTTATTTGTATGTTTTTAGACCTATTGGTAATAAATAAAACTGTAAATTAATATCATTTTAATTGTTTTATTTATGCTTTATTATAAGCATCTTTTTTTATAAATAAACAAATATATAACCATTAAATATGAAGTTTTCTCAGGAATTTAATTCCAAAAACTTTTGAACACTTTTAGAAGAGAATACATTGTTTATTAAAATATTTAGGTCTGGTGGTACGCCAAAATTTCTCAAAAAGTCAAGTGGTACGCAGTTGCAAAAAGGTTGGGAACCCCTGGTCTAGAATAATGGTTTAATCTGTAAGGTCTTAAATGTAATACCAAAGTAGCATTGTAAATTACAGATTGAATAAATATGCAAATTTATTGACAGACAACAATTTTATATGAATTCCAAGAAATATGTTAGTAATAATTCTTTAAATGATTTGTTAAATCCTTTAAATAATTTGTTAATGGAATTGGTACACATTACAAAATTAACTTACATGGACTTTCAGCTTTGTTGATATTTCCCTTGCTTTCCGACGTGCTAAAACTTGTATGTGACTTGAAACCTGTCGAATAGGGGTACAGTTAATATTATTACATATTACTTAATGTTGGCAAGAGAGAAATAACCTAATATTTGTATGACTGTATAAGTAATTTTTTTCTTTAACATCACTCATTAAAAATGTAACTAAAACTTTTACCACTGAATGCGCCATTTTGATTTTTTATCAATCAACATAAAAAAAAGTTTAGACATCAAACTTTTTTGCTTTTAATTATTATTGTAGGGATTCAGAAATATATAAATAGAATTGCATTCATCAAAGAATAAACTGGAGTACTCAGTGCACATCCATGTATTTGTAGGTTAAGTATCAGAATATCTGCAAAATATTTTATTTAGTGAATTAAACATTAAAAAAATACTATTTAATTTAATGCATAGCAGTTTTGCATGCTGATTAAACAATATATCTTAATTAGAATTTTCCCTCTGAGGGATAAGCAAATTGGTTAAAGCGTAAACTTGTTTTCCCTGCATCCCTAGTAGCATTGTTTCTCGAGATTTGCTTGATCGATCATCGATCGTTCATCGGATTCAGCGAAAACTCACCGGTGATCGCATCCGTATTCCGAAAGTGCACGAGGCGATATCGGGCGATATCGGCGAACGAAATTCTATCGATAAAAGTCATCGATTCGATATCAGTCAAAGGTGAAAATTCAATAAATGTATGTTTCATCGGAAAATTATGACGAATCGATATCGCAACGATAAGAAACCGAAAAATGTGGGGTTTTTTTATTTTAGTACATACAAATTGCGTTACATTATTTCGAAAACTTCATATCCAAAAGCTATTATGTTCAAACTGGTAATAGTTATTTTTTATTTACTTACACACAACATTTTTAATTGCTTGCGAAGATAAATATTTTTACTGTGTGATAACTTATTTCTTTTATTTACTTGGAAATTAATTTTTAAGTTTTTGGCCTTGATTAATTTTTGAAAAACTTACCTCAGAGAAAATAGATTTTTGAATAAATATTATGAACCAAACAACTTTTCAATACGTAAGTTACCAAGAGTTATTTTTAAATTAAACATATTTCTATTAGTATTGTTAATTTAAATTAATATTTAAAAGAAATTTGCAACTTGCTAAAGAAAAATCAAAATTAAAATTTCTTAATCAATAACATAAAACTTCTTTAACGATCAACCTTTTGAGCTCTTTATTTAAACGCAATCACCCTGCAAGCCTCCATAGCCGAGAGGACTAACGCCTCGTTGCAAGTCAAAAGCGCGGATCCCGAGATTGTTGGTTCTGTCCTCCTCCACCTAAAATTCGAAGTATTACCTGACTAACAGAAAAATAGTGTCGCCATCTCGTTTAAACCTTTTGTACTAACATGTCGTAAACTGTTCGGAATTTTATCGGAAAGTGTTCGAAATTCCATCGGACAATGAGATTTCGATTACTACTCATCGGATTCTTATCGATTTCTTCTTGACTTTTGATCGGAATCTCATCGGAAAAACTCATCCTAGGCTGCTCGATCGAGCGGACAGAACCGAGCAATCGGGCAATTTTCAACGAAAATCCGATATTCGAATTCTCACCGGTGAACGATGAAAATTCGATTATCGGTCGATGAAAAATTGCTACTAGGGATGATATTTAAATTTTTAACAGAAATTTAATTTCTTAAAAAAATTTAAACTATATTTCTGTTGTAGATTATTATAAATTACTCCTCCATATTTAAAATTATAAAATTTAGTAAAATTATAAAATTAATTTTTTTTTTAATTATGTGTTTTGCTGGAAAACCTGACACTCAGGTGAGAGTTTATACGACTGTATCCCTCAGAGGGAGGCTTAGCGGTAGTGCTTTGCATTGCCACGCCACAGGTCCGGGGATCGAATCCCGGATTGGGCGAGGCTTACCCATCCTTTCATCCCTTAAGTGGGTTGATAAAGTGGGACCAAATATGCTTGGTAACTAAACACTGGGGGTTCCGCGTGAGGCTGACCACCTTACCGGGACATAGGCCTAGCACCCCAGAGCCCTAGGTCACGTAAGCTGAAATGGGCACGGCAGACCTTGGCCCTCTAATGGGCTGTTGTGCCGAGGAGTTTTATCCCTCAGAGGGCTTATAGAGTGTGCACTGTTTACAAGTATGAGTGTTAATCAAATTCTGAAAATGGGACTTACTTGTTTTCTGGTTCTTGTTTTTCCTGTCCGTAACTTGATGTATCGGGCTATGAGTTCATTTCGACTATAAAGATAAAATAAAAATAAATTAAGTAAAAACATTATTATTTAACACTTTCAAATTAATTACCTAGCTCAAATAAAACATTACTAAATATATGACATATCCTGACTTAAACCCCTCAAAAACTTTAATTTTAACTTAATAATTTAAATTACCTTTTTAACATATCCTTAATACCGTTTATTAATATCTTTAACATCCCAACAACAGCGTCATCTAGTCTCACTAGTTTATTTAGCAAAAAAATTTTACTGTGACCTTAAACCTCTCTCATAATCGAAGCTGAACCCTGATTGGTCAATCGAAGAACAAGCAATAACAATCTGTAGCTGTGAATTACTTTTTAATTAGACTTCGACATGTAAGGTTGTGTGTTTTTTGGCTGCCGAGTTGCTTCGGCCCCGTTCTTTACAAACTCTATAATATGCTTTCTTTACAATAAACTACTCTTTGGACGTCCAATATTCCTTCATTTCTAGATTAACTAAATAAGAATTATACTCTTCTGTGAAGTAAATGTTATTCTACTTCATATATTTAAGACAATAAAGTGCAACTCATAGAAAAAATAGATATGAATAATGAAAGTTAATCAATTGAGGCATGACACAACTATAATTAAAGTGTATTAAAATTATTATAATTTATCATTTGATCATTATAAAAAGTTATATAACTAAATTATGCAATAATTTTAAATAATGTATTACAAGCAAGTAATTTTGATATAAATACAGTTTATAATATAAGTGTAATTAATTAAGAAAATTAATGAATTAAATAATTACTTAACAATATTAATCTAAATTAAATGTTAAGAAATCAATCGATACGCTCTGAATTCGTCAAGTCCTTGATCATACTTTAAATTAAAAAATTGTGCCTAAATAAAACACAAATCTACCCAAAATCTTCAACCAACTCACAAGTGCATTAAAATAAAATCTGAATTGTATTATGACTCAACAATAGGTCAAATTTCTAATAGTTTTAATCATTATTTGTTTAATTTTTTTTAGAAAATAATATTAACTGTAAGAGCTTTCAAAACCTTAATTGTAACAGAGCTGTAGACTAGTCTAAATAGTCAATCTCTGACAAAGAATAAGGAAATCGATTTTTCATCAACCATCAGAAGAAAAAATTAAATGTCTTTATAGCCCCATTATTTGATGCACTGCAAACATTTTTCCTACAGTACATAGAAGAAAAATTAGTTTGGAATAACATTTCCAAACGATTTAAAATAACATTTCACAAATGAACCTCATTTCAGAGCCTGAAAGTCCAAAGACATCGTTTCTAACATTTGAGAAGTAGAAGTTTCTAATTAATGAAAATAATAACATCTCCTTTAATGGAGAATATATTTAATGCTTTCGTCTCATTTAGCAATTTTCTATCTTAGCGATTTCTATCTTAGTCCAAAGAGACAAACATTCTAAACCTGGAAATATTTCAAGTGGACATTTCCAATTAATTAAAACTGTAAAACTAATCTAAACATTTAAATGTGTTTAGCATCTTAAATATACGAAAGAGCTCTAGAGTGTCAGATTAGGTATTGTTCCAGTACATACAGAGTACCAGAGCAGCGGATTACTTTAACTTCATGGTTGTTTGGGATAATGTCGCACAAAAGCTACACACGAATTATCGGCTACGTGTCTAAAGCGGTAAAGTAACGATGCAAATTGCAACGACGATTGCTCAATTATCCGGGTTACCATAAGAATGTAGCGGTATCGCTACATCTTCAGAATAATATAAAATCCTATATAGAAATAACTTCTACGTGAACATTTTTAGAAGAGCAATTCATTTATATTTTATTCAAAACTTTGTTGCTTCGCGTTCGATTGCTGGGTTACATAGATGTTGCCAATCGCAATCTACATAAAGCTGTGCAACATAGATTATAATATGAACGTAGAGGTTACACTGATATTCGAACGGATACACTAAGCAACCTCATAACATGAAGATCTGACAACCCTCCGGATTTAACTAGGCAATACCGGACTTTCTACTACTTTCTGAATTTCCTTGTCGTGTGTACCAACTGTCGGATTTTCGAAGAGGCGGAAAAACATTAAAATCTCTTTTGGTTCCTTGGATCCGGAAAAAGGTTAATACCATAGAGATCATAGTAAAAGTGTTAGAGAAGTAGATCACGTGACCTCCAATTGCGGCGACGGGACACGTGGAATCAAGATTTACTATGGAAAACTTGCCAGCGTTGCCATCTCTCCACTTTAAAGAGAAAAATACCGGCGTCATAGAAAAAATACCATTTAATACTGAAATTGCAAAAAAAAATCTTGACGAAGGCTTATAAGCGGGTCTCTGATCAAGCACACTCTTAAAACAAACGAGCGGTTTTAACTCAGTCTGAGTTAATTTCCACTCCTTTCCGGTGCCGAAAATGCACTTCTCCTATAGGAGTGAATTTCACTCTTTTTCGGAGTGGGTAAAAGAAATAAAAGAAAAACAATCTGCGTCCTACACTCTTAAAACGAACGGTTTTAACTCAGTCTGAGTTAATTTCCACTCCTTTCCGGTGCCGAAAATGCACTTCTCCTATAGGAGTGAATTTCACTCTTTTGTTTTAAGAGTGCACACAAGCCGGAATATTATATATGTACCCTGCACCCCTAAAAAAAAAATTCCATAAAAATACTAGCTGCAATATGGACTGTTTTTAGTGACTTTATTACTTTTGCCACGATCTCTATGGTTAATAACGAGTAATTTCCGGAGAGTGTTGGCAGGTTGAATTAATGTCGCACTAGAGCCATGGTAGGTCTGAACGTCAAGGACATGTGCCGAGGCCGACATTTGAGCGAGGAATCAACGCAACCTCTAGCGGCATCAGTTTCAACACGACGGATTTAACATGCACCCAAAGAGTTCTATAGTAGGGTAGAGGAACGACTCGTACTGAGCTGCCATCGGCAGCATGCTCACTACGGAGCCCGAATAGAGTGGCAAAGTGCTAGTTAATTATAATTTTAATATGAGAAAGGAAGTACACCCAGGGCAAGCGTAGAATCGAGCCGCACCCATTACAGCGCGGACTGCTAGCGTTATGGCCTGCGATCCAACCACTCGGCCATCGGGCCCACATGCCACCCTATATTGTCTCCGTGTTGGTCCATGGTGCGGTTGGTAGGTTAAGTCTCTACCCTACTATAGAACTCTTTGCATGCACCAGACACCGTCCACCACGAAACAGCATTACTCAAAACAGCATTAGCACAACTCCCCACTGATTAAACAACCCACTAAACTGCCGACCGACAGACAAGAAGTACATTCATCCTGCGTCAAGAAAGATTCTCTCTCCTCTACAAAGACGCGGACAGTTGAGACGTGAAATCCACAACAAACCAACAACAACAGCACAAAGCGCAAATAAATAACGTGTTTAAATTACAAACTAAAGCCGATGGGGGGGGGGGGGCTAATACCCCCTCTTATAGAGGGGGAGGAGGGGAAGTTTCATTCAGACTTGATGCAGATAAAGTGACGACTTTTGCGAAAAATCCCCCTCCCCCCCTTCAACTCCCGCTCCCGGATTCCAGGAATTTCAGGAATGTGCAATTATGGCTCCGACACACGCACCCACACATCCATGGATGGATGAGGGGAGGGTTTCCGGAGAAAGAGGGGAGGGGTTGCCGGATTTGGCGGGTCATCCGGGAGAGGAGGTTGGCGAAGGACAGAGAACGTCAGTTTAAGATTTTTGCCAATTGTGGCTCGAATGTGACGTTAATTCAATTTACCAACCTGCCTGCGCTACGAGTTAACTCAGAAATATTCATTTTCCAGATTCTATTCGCGCGCGCCAAGAGAAAGTTTAATGTTAAATTGTTAAATTCGGCAATATGGATACGGAAAATTAAAAAGTATAGTTAAAAATATGGTATTGCCAGTTTAAGTTGGTTAAGTGTGCAATTTTCCAGGTGTTCGGAACGTCCAGGACAATTCTAACCAAGTTTTCCTTGTCCCTTATCTAAAATACACGTCGCCCATCTTCTTCCATTTCAATCACTCTAATCGTCACTTGACTGTGGCACTAAAATACGACGCCCGTCACCAATAGCCCTCGTGTAGCTCTAGTGCGACGATAATTAAAACTAAACTAAACAATCACTCTAATAATCCTACTAAGCATAAAATAGTAAAATGAATGCTACGAAAGAAAAGCCGACGAGTAAATTTCTCCATTTTTTATATCTAACAATCGCTGCTGATGCTACGGCCAACGTAAAAACTTATTTTAAAATAAAAATACAAATTAATTAAACAATCAAATAAACCAAACATTGCCGGCTCGCGATCGCGACGCCATGTATATTTTTCATTCCGCCGATCAAGGAATGAGAATACGACTGATTTTTCCCCTGTTGGAGGTAAATCCCATATGGAAGGTATAAAACAGAAAGATTCATAGGTTTTAGACCCACGCTTCGAAGTTTCCCGAAAAAAGTTGCTAAACCTTTTGCACTTGCTCCGGAGAAATGTTAAAGTACAACCAAGTACTTATCCAAATCGAAATTCTCAACAAATGAGAATTAGATAGAGGATGATGAGATCATATTTGTGCGATCAGGAACCTCGAAAACATAATATAAAACAATAAAAACTATTATAAAACGTTTCTCCGTTCTATATTGTAGGACTAAAATTAATTCTTCAAGAAACTATTTTAATTCTTTTTACAGAGTAGCACTACTGCTACCAACTTTAAATTTTAAAATGTTCTCTGTTCCAAAGGCACAAAATCGGTAAAAGTATATACTTGTATCTAAGATTGTAACCGTTTTCTATCGAAGCAGATCGCATGGAAAATAAATTGAAGTAGAAAGTAGCATAATTTAGGATTTTTTACTATACACATGAAATATTTTCAGAACGCAGACTATATACGTCAAGTGTATGTATGCTTCCGTGGAAGTAAACTAAATTTCCATGGTTTCTGTTGTAGCTCCTGTTCTTTTATTCAACCAATGTAACCTGTCCTGTAACTGTAACTGATATTATGTTATGCCGGTTCTGGCAATGTTTGTTGTTGACTTGTTCGTGTTGTGATGACGTAATAAAGCTTTCGTTTCCTGACTTCGTATATTAGTACTCACAAATACATAAACTAGAAATACAATTCTAGTTCAGTTTCCTCTCTGATATTGCTGATGAAAGTGAGATTACCACACATTTCAGTTGGCCAATAGCCCTCGTGTAGCTCTGGTGCAGGGTTCGAAATTAATGGTCACTACAGTCACAAAATGCGACCGAATCCTACAATTTTGTGACTTCATAATAAATGTAGTCGCAGTTATTAGTATTACGACTAGTTTTTTTCAATGTCACTAATATTTTTTAAAGTTGGTTTTCTTGCCGAAAATAATCATCGTACAAACGCAAATTGTCAGCAATCTTGAATACATCGAACTTTTCTTCTGTGACCCTAAATTCGCAAAACTCTACCGATACATAAATTGCTATACCCCGACGATCGTGAAATCTAGAAACTTGGTAAACGTAGATTCCTAAAATTTTGGAACTCTAGATGTTAAAAAGTTGCAAAACTTGGGTGATTCTATACTTGCGCAACTACGAATACCAGATATCTTGAAATCGTACAGTCACTACAGACATCCTGGAGTTTGAGGATAAATGAGAGAATTGTTTCAATAAATATTCTTCTCAAAAAAGGCTCTCAGATAATGTGCATTTCCTCATAGTTTGTACACTCTTAAAACAAAAGAGTGAAATTCACTCCTATAGGAGAAGTGCATTTTCGGCACCGGAAAGGAGTGAAAATTAACTCAGACTGAGTTAAAACCGCTCGTTTTAAGAGTGTAGGACGCAGATTGTTTTCTTTTATATCTTTTACCCACTCCGAAAAAGAGTGAAATTCACTCCAATAGGAGAAGTGCATTTTCGGCACGGAAAGGAGTGGAAATTAACTCAGACTGAGTTAAAACCGCTCGTTTGTTTTAAGAGTGTAAAGTTAGTCGCATAGATTGCTTAAATTTTTCCATCAAATTTCCAACTCTACTCTAGTGCGACGTTAATTCAACCAAGCTCTACTACAATCACAAATTCACCCAAAACCAGTGCCGGATTTCGGCCTAGGCCTACAAGGCCCGGGCATAGGGGCCCAGTCAGGAAGGGGGCCCTTAAAAAGATAAAATCACCAAACAATCGCTTAAAAAATTTGAAAATCCGAATGCTGTTGTGTACACCAGCATCAAACTGCTCAGCAGAACGGTCGTTTTCAGCGCGCTAAAGAGAGTAAAGAATTACTAAAGATCTAACATAGGAGAGAACAGGCTCAACTCACTCTCAGTAATGTACATAGTCAGAAATAATGCAGTCAATTAACTATGATGCAGTCATTCGTTCTTTTGCACAGAAGAAAGTTCGCCTTGTGATTTTATAAATTTTATAGAATAACTATAGTAATATACTGTATTATTCTGATGTTTATTAAAGTCAATTAAAAATTATATGTTCTGTGTAATAGTGTATTTAATTTGCTTAATTTCCAAAATAGCTTCGAGATGAGGGAAATAGACGAATAGGGAGCCCCAAATGTCAAGTGCCTAGGGGGCTTGTTGGGTCTTTAAATCCGGAACTGCCCAAAACCCTCCTTTATGTAATATACAAGACCTTTTATAATATACAACCCTCCTTTGCACGATAATTCAACCGCACCTAAACTAAGTTTCAGAAATTCTTCGGTATTGTCACCAGATATTTTTTTTACAGCAATGTAGCGTTAACTGCCCCAAAATAAATAGCCCTCTACAGAGCCTGATCTAGGAAAACTCAGACAATAGGCACAACAAATTTTGAGGGCCCCTTCAAGGAAAATTTTTTGATTGCCCGTAATGATGAAATGCTTGTTGGCCGATTTGCCATATTTATGCTGCCATTTTTATTGACTTCTTTAAAACATCCACCAAACCAATCATGTTAAGTCAATGTCTGAGTCAAATTCAAGCTAAAAATAAAGTGGGATCTCAGAATTTTTTTCAAATTTACAGAAATTTTGGGGGGTCTACCCAATTTAAGCATAATAGAAACTAAAATTTAGGGGCCCTAGGCCCGGGCCTAATGGTAGATCAGGCCCTGGACCTCTAGTGCGACGTTAATTCAACCAAACTCAACTACAATCCCAATTTCCCCAACCCTCCTTTATATAATACACAAAAACCAACATCCAGCAAGTCCATCCTTTCATTAGGCCTAGAAGAAGAGGACGAGGCCATCAATTGACTTGTTTCTCAAACACTCAATCGCCCCCCATGCCACGCCCCCACCCAAAGCATGGCCACGCCCCCCTAGCCCATCGATCAGCGGCATCGATCGCCCATTGACGCGTACACCTACCCCCCGGACAACGCCATCCCATTGGAATGTCTGGAATGCAATTTCACTCCTCCTAGCTGATGCTCTTCAGCATCCCCATCCCATTAGGGCGCATGCGCGGAAGAGGATGCTGGATGGAAAGGGGATGATGGGGGAAAGAGGGTATTGTGAAGGTTGAAGGGTGTCGTGGTTCCTAAACTGTGCGTAGGGGATTCGTGGGTGATCGTCGAATATACCTCTTAAAACCCATTATCGACGATTGGGAAAGAAAATTTGTATATAATTATTGTATTTGTTGTATAATTTGTACGGTTCTGGGGGGTATTGTGAAGGTTGAAGGGTGGCTTTTTGGTTCCTAAACTGTGCGCAGTGGATTCGTGTGTGATCGTCAAATACCTCTTTTAAAGATGATGATATACAGGAATTGTTTAAGTTTTTACAAATTACTTTTTATCAAATATGTTTTTTTTAAAAACCTAGAGTTCTAAGTTCAGTTACATAGTTTCTCCTTTAAGAGGGACTGTCAGTCCCATAGAGCTAATGCATTAGTTTTCTAATCACAACTTCCACAGAAAAATTGCTTTGCCATGTTAGCCCTTTTTTCCCAGGTATGAGAATCAACATAACATCGAAATGAAACAAATTTTGAAACGAAAATGTTATCTAGTTGTTTAATTATATATTTTTGAAGTTTTAAAATGCCAAAAATTACAGCAGTGGCGACACTATTTTAAAACTTTATCAATTAATAATTAAATAACAGGTTATTTTCTTTCAATTTTGTTTCAAATTGATGTTATGATGATTCCCATAAATGGTGAAAATGTGATAACATGGCAAAGCAATTCTTTTGCAAAAAATGTGATTTCAAAATTAATGCATTATCTCAATGGGACTGACAGTCCCTCTTAAGATCCATAATAATTTACTAAACTCCAAACTAAACACTTCAAGTGTCGGCTCCTTCCTTGACTGTGATTCTAAATTATAACGCCCGTCGCCCTTGTGTACCTCTTGTACGACGATTTTCAATTCAACCATTCCAACGTTATTTTGTTCATTGATAAAGAAAATTAATAAAACTTTTAAGTGGTTAAAACGTGTCCGGATCAAGATTAAATGTTGTTTAAATTATTATAACTAATTCTAAAACAACACTTCTGAACTTGTTCCGGTGGCCTGAGTGATGAGCGGTTCTTCTTTTGGGCTGAAATTAAACACGATTAAGTGGCGTATTAATTAACCAAGCAGAAGAGAAACTCACCCAAACATTCTTCCGCATTCCGATAGAACGATTTTTCTCCTGCCGCAAGGGGGGTAGATGGCGAGTGCCTCCTGCAAACACAAACAAAATCATGAGACACATTTGTAGCTGAGAAGAAAACGGACCAATATCTGAAAATTGTGTCTAACTGTAGAATGAGTATTAAAGTAACATCTGCATAAGCAATTATAGCTGCGAAAGAACGGACATTCTAAGAATTGGTCTACACTGTAACATGAAGTATTAAAGTATCATCTGCACATAAGACAAATTAGTAGCTGAGGAGAAAACGGACCAATATCTGAAGAATTTGTTTCTCTACACTGTAAGACATGAAGTAAGTTAAAAGTAACATCTGCACATAAGACAAATTAGTAGCTGCGAGGAGAAAACGTACCAATATCTGAAGAATTTGTTTCTCTACACTGTAAGACATGAAGTTAAAAGTAACATCTGCACAATACAGACACAAAAATTAGTAAGCTGATAGGGAAAAAACGGACCAATATCTGAAGAATTTGTTTCTCTACACTGTAAGACATGAAGTAAGTTAAAAGTAACATCTGCACATAAGACAAATTAGTAGCTGCGAGGAGAAAACGGACCAATATCTGAAGAATT
The DNA here is from genome assembly GCA_019343175.1 of Oedothorax gibbosus. NCBI lineage: Eukaryota > Metazoa > Arthropoda > Arachnida > Araneae > Linyphiidae > Oedothorax > Oedothorax gibbosus. The sequence goes on along the minus strand of CM033277.1, from coordinate 6,378,539 downwards.
TGTTTCTCTACACTGTAAGACATGAAGTAAGTTAAAAGTAACATCTGCACATAAGACAAATTAGTAGCTGCGAGGAGAAAACGGACCAATATCTGAAGAATTTGTTTCTCTACACTGTAAGACATGAAGTAAGTAAAAGTAACATCTGCACATAAGACAAATTAGTAGCTGCGAGGAGAAAACGGACCAATATCTGAAGAATTTGTTTCTCTACACTGTAAGACATGAAGTAAGTTAAAAGTAACATCTGCACATAAGACAAATTAGTAGCTGCGAGGAGAAAACGACCAATATCTGAAGAATTTGTTTCTCTACACTGTAAGACATGAAGTTTAAAAGTAACATCTGCACATAAGACAAATTAGTAGCTGCGAGGAGAAAACGACCAATATCTGAAGAATTTGTTTCTCTCACCAGGGTTCCCAACGGTGGTACCGTACCACTGGTGGTACGTGGGAAACTTTCAGGTGGTACGCGTGAGTGATGTGAGCAACACTGTTACGAGTTACTTGTGTGAGAGTGGATTTCAGAACTCTTGTACATAAAAATAAACATAGAAGCAGAATAAGTGTTGAAGAGGACTTAGAGTGAAATAAGTTCCATTACTCCTAACGTTGATATTTTAATCACAGGCAAACAACAAGTTCGTCGTAAAGACGATAAAAGTATATTTTGTATGATGATAGTTTTTTGCTGAGCATGTACTATTTTTTTATTTGTATGTTTTTAGACCTCTATAGGTAATAATAAAATTGTAAATTAATACCATTTTAATCTTTTTATTTCTCCTTTCTAAAAAGCATATGTTATAAATAAACAAATATCTAACCATTAAATATGAAGTTTTCTCAGAAATTTAATTCAAAAAGCCTTTGAACACTTTTAGAAGAGTAAATATTATACGTTTATTAAAATATTAGTCTGGTGGTACGCCAAAATTTCTCAAAAGTCAATTGGTACGCAGGTGCAAAAAGGTTGGGAACCCTGCTCTACACTGTAAAACATTAAGTTTATCATGATGATTACTACTGCGTATAACACAAATTCACACGAGACCAATTTGTAGCTTAGAAGATAACGGACTAATATCTAAAGAAAAATAATTTGTAGCAGATTTTCTCTACACTGTTAAAAGGTGGTGCTAGTTTACCATGATTACTGCGTGTAACGCTACACCATTTCTGAAGTCAGCCAACAAACACAATATGTTAAGGATTTTAAGGGCAATCACACACATACAATATCGTAAAGGGTCCAAAAAATCTGTTGTGCTTATACTCTGTGTGTTTTCCTAGATCAGGCCCTGTATATTACTAAACATCTTTAAAAGCTGGCGTTGTTATCGTAAGGACTATCTTCCCCTACCCCCCTCGTGTGGTTTTCCAGAAAACGGTGTGAGGGGCTGTCTTTTCCTTTTCCTCCCACCCTACTTGGTTTGGGAAAGCAATTGCGATTAACCCACTGGATTAACCTCACAGCAGAACCTCAAACAAGGTAGGTTCAAAACAGCCGGCGCTCACGCACGGCCTACTCAACTACTAAGGCCGAAGAAGCTCTCCCAAACCAGCTCGGGGACGGAATTTTTGACGTCATAGTTCCGAGTGACGTTGTTCCGAAGATGAAGACAACCAACCTGTCTCGAAACCTGTTCGGAACCACTCGTTTACGGCTGACCACAATTTTAGGGTTCCGAATGCGTCCGAACTGGTTTCTCGATCTTCGGCACTGGGAACAGTGACGTCAAAATTTCCGTCTACGCTCATGTTTGGGAGAGCTTCTCTGGCCTTGTTATTGAAGTTGGCCGTGGCTCACGTCGTTTCCTGGAACACCATCCGAAGGGATAGGGGGTGGATGGATGGATGGTTCGATGTTTAGGATTTATGGCGCAAGGGCATCAAAAGCCATACTGCGACAAACACTAGGTTTTCTAATTAAAAGATTAAAATGTTACATAAGAGAGACACAGAACATCAAAAAACAGAGTTGGCATCTAAATTAAACACTAGGTTCTTCTATGTAAAACGTTAAACTGGTTCATAAAAATGACACAACACATTTAAAAACAGACATCTAAATCAAAGAATAAAAGCCAATATTAACTAAAAAGGAAAACATATACATAGCATGATATGGGGGATGAGATAAAATGTGATGGATAGATGGATTTAGAATGTTAAAATAGTTAAGCCTGCTCAGTGTGAAAGCTGGACAGTCGGGGGATAGGGGAAGAAAGTTCTTTCGAAGCTTGCATTGTAATCTCACAGACTATATACAATAATGAAGAATGGGTGGTGTACCTGGAAGGACTGCTCGATGGCCGCCGACCACACCCCCTCTGCGTCCGTGGACGAGAGGTCCCCTTTGTCGCCGGTGGAGTCCTTCGAATCCTCATCGTCCGACGGCCCCCCGTGGAGGTCGGGGGGGTCGGGGTGGGGGGCGTGGGGGCCCGTGGTGGGCGCCGAAGAGAAGTACGGAGAGGAAATCTTGAGGCACGGGCACGCGGCGGGACACCTGTCAGGAAAAAATTAGATGGTTATATACAGAAGAGCTCTAATTATCCGAAGCGATGCTGATTATCCAAATTTTTTTTTGAAAAAATCCACCCGCCTATCTGTAACTGTTTGTCTATGTTGGATGTCATTCCTAGTAAATTTTTTGGACTGACCAAAGAAAATTACTAGGCATGCCACACAACAGATGAGCAGTAACAAATAGGCCATGTAGGAAATGTGACACAGGTGAACTTTTCTGAAACCAAGATTCTATTTTTTCTTTTTTTCAAATACCCCATAAAAAGGGGGGGGGGGGGAATGAATTTTAAAATTAGGAAGAAAAATCCCTCCCGAAAACGCTTTGTGGCTGTCACGTGGTATCTATGTCACTAGTAACTATAAACAAACTATGAAACACCATTTTGAAATCTACTTTAAGCAAATTTGAACTATCCGCTTCTGTAAAACCTCCACCCATTATCTATATGTTTCTTATTTTAATAGCATAAGTTAGATTAAAACCAGTTTAATTACAAACAAAAAAACATCACACCGGTTTGTTTATACATACTAGTGACGTCAGCCAAATCGACGTGTGTTTGTGATCACGTGACGTACCGATGAAAAAAAAGCCATTTGAAAATGATTTTTATTAATTATTTAAAGATTTATTTTGCAAACAAATATATACGTTTGTTATATTTGGGTTCAAACTATAATTTAATTAATATTGGAAGGTATTTTAGCAATACTGTCAAGTACCCTATTGGAGTTCTACTGTAGTCTGTTATGCGAACGGGTAACCTTCAAGGCCAAGTTGATTTTCCCCCTGTAATGATGTTAGGCGTCAATTATAGGTCAGACCTGTCAACTCTCCGGATTTAAGCCGCCAATATCAGATTTTTAACTACTTCCTGAATTTCTGTGCTGGGTTGACAGATTTTCGAAGGGAGAAACATTAGACTTTCTCTTCGTGCCTAATATTCTGAAAATTGTTATTGCAGAGATGAATCCGGATAGTTAGCAGGTTGGTTGGTTGAATTAAAGTCGCACTGTCTGTTTATTGAACGTGCGCAGACTTCAATCAAAATAACTTTGCTTGATCTGACGTTAGGTTACGTATGACTATCTTGGCAATGTGCTAGAAGAATTCAAGCAGTTTTTCAACGAGGAGAAGTATAAGCTACAACGATGTATATCTGCAGGTATTGATATCAAATTCTAAAAAATTAACCGTCAATAAAAAAATTAAGTGGAACAACTGAATAACCCGGATAAAATCCACCGAAATAAGTTTTGAATGTGGAGAAGGCTTTAACTTAAACAATTCCTTTGAACATTATCGATATAAGTTATGAATTATTAAAAAATCAATAAATGATAAATCAATTAATCAAGGGGCACAGAAAAACCACGTTTGTCTCCAGCTTGCAATTCCTGACCTGTTCGTTCCACAATTTTGACTTTTGCAGGGTTCCACTCTACAACGCCGATAAAATACTTCCTCTTTAACACAAAAAGTACACAATAGCAACAAGTCGCACTAACCCAAAAAGAATTTCCAAATATTAGAAAGAAGTTGCTTTGAGCTTTGAACAATTCCTTAGAATATAATAAGTTTTGAATTGCTAATATAAGTCAATAATTATTTTATTAATAAGTGATTACTTTGGATAGTTCTCAAAAGAGTATCTAGCCAATTTCCAAGAGACACAAGAAACCCTGTATATGCATCAATCTTGCAGTGCCTGACCTGTTCCAAAATTTTGACTTTTCTACAACGCCAATAAAATACTTCCTACAACACAAAAGTACACAAAGGCAGCAAGTCGCAGTAACCCAAATAAAATTCACAAATGTGCAAGAGGGGCCTTGAACACATTTTAAATATAATCAATATAATAAGTTATGTGTTATTAATAAGTTAATAATTAATAAGTAATTTCAAGAGACACAAGAAAAGCACCCCTATTTGTATCAAGCTTGCAATTCCTGACATGTAATCCTTCCTCCTGAAAATTTTGACTTTTCTACTACGCGGATAAAATGCTTTCTACAACACAAAAGAGCAACAACAAGTGCGCACAAGTTGCACTAACCCAGAAAGAATTTCCAAATATTAGAAAACATAATCAATATAATAAGCAGTGAGTTATTGAAAAGTCCACAATTTTAATAAGTAAACAATTCAGGGGGTTAGAGAAAACCCTGTTTGTATCCAGCTTGCAATCCTTGACCTTTTCCAAAATTTTGACTTTTCTACAACGCCGATAAAATACTTCCTAACAACACAAAAGCAACAACAAGTACGCACAAGTCGCACCCATTAAAGAATTTCCAAATATGGGAAAGAGGGGCCTTGAATTTTGGAGAATTTATTTGAATACAACCAATAAAATAAGTTTTGAGTGCTTAATAAGTCAATAATTAATAAATGTTTACTTTAGATAGAGCTCTCAAAAGAGTTTTCTAGCAATTCCCAAGAGACACAAGTTTGTATCAAACTATGCAATTCTTAACCTTTTCCAAAATTTTGGCTTTTGTATGGCCGATAAAATGCTTCCTACGATAAAAAGCAACAACAAGTGCGCACAAGTCGCACTAACCCAGAAAGAATTTCCAAATATGGGAAAGAGGGGCCTTGAATTTTGATCAGCGGCCGTTCCCACATTTCTTTGTGAATGGGAAGGGAGGGAGGCAGGTGTGGGGTCGCCACCGGAAGTAAAGAGAGGGGGGAGGGGCTACCCCACAATACCCCCCCTCCGCATCACAAAAGATTACCCTTCAAAAAGGGTTCCAAAGAGTTACATAGAATCTTGAAATGGCTGAAAGAGCATTCACAGCGATTCGATTCCGGAACGAAATATGCCTGAATTTCAGATTGGTAAAGTCACAGATGTCAGTACAATTTGTACATCATGTATCAATACAAAATTATTTTTTTGTTAAGAAAAGGAATCAGAATTACCCAAGAAACAAATACGCACATATTTTTAAATTCCAACCATATTTCCACAAATTAGCAATATTTCCTGGTTAAAGTTTATTAATCGGAAAAAAAAAACTATTTTTCCATATTCAGAATTTAAATCCAATACTTTCAAAAGATTCCAAAGAGTTACTTTAGAATCTTGAAATGGCTGAAAGAACACCCACAGCGCATTTTCTGGAACGAAATCTGCCAGAATATAGGTTGAATTTCAGATTGGTAAAATCACAAAGGTGAAAAGTTAGTAACACAATTTGTACACCAGTAAAAATTAATATTTCGATAAAGTAAAGGAATCAGAATTACGCAAGAAATTCATCACACATATTTTTCGGAATTCCAAGGATTCCAACCATATTTCAACAAATTAGCAATATTTCCTGTTTTTACAGTGTTTCTAATTGGAAAAAAAATAATCCGCTTTCTATGTTTGGAATGAGATCCAATAATTAATCAAAACTCCAATACCTATTATAGTTATTACTATTTAATAAAAATCTTCACATCGCAGATACAATATAAAACAATCACATAAAACAACTCCCAAATTCCAAGAATTCCACAGATATTTCGAAAAATTAGCTGTAATATTCCCTTGTCAAATATATGTTTTCTGCAGTCCAACCTTTATGAATATGCTTTCATAACACTTTACTTTGCTTTATTGATCTAGAAGTCTTTTACTCATTTGAACAGCGTTTCATAACATTATGCTTCAATACAGAAGGAGGCCTGGGGCCACTCGCTTTGATATGAGAGGACAACATTTCATTTCATCTGATGATAACTCCACCCAAGTAAAAGATGAGGGATAACAAATAAAAGCAATATATCGGAGGTTGTTTTTACAGAACAAGTAAACGTTATGGAGAAATCAAATGTATTTACTTTTTCGTAACAACAATTCAAAATGGGAAAAAGCAAGTAAATGGCAAAGGCTAGGGTAAGAAGTAATGAAATAGCAGCAATATCTATTAGAGCAAAATTAAAGGAATAGCTCAACAAAGATAAGGTTTAACTTATGATGCTTAATATTTTCTGTAATCTTCACAGTTTTTAAGATAAGGAATAAATTATATTTATAAAAGTGTGTCTAAAATGAAATTGAATGGAATGTATGCACTCACCAAATGGGTCCGTTTAAAAATGGATCCACACAAAAATTTCTCGATTTTTTTATAGTAATGTTCTTACCCATATATCAGTAAATTTTCCTAAAAATTTGGAAACAATCCCATATAAAGTCAGTAACTTTCTTGGAAATGTCAAAAAATTTCCATTTGGATGCAAAGATTTTCAACTGATGGCGCCGCTAGTTGCTTTCTTGTAATGATTTCTATCCTGACAGGCAAATACGCGAGTTCTTAAATAATCCCAAAACATATCTTAAGCTCGAATTTCAAAACAATCCTCGGCCATATATTAATTCCAAAGCAAAACTCAATCAATGAATCCAATGGAATTCCCAACAACAGTTAACCTAGCAGGAGAATATTAGAGTTACTTAACTAATCCCGAAACACATCTTAAGCTCGAATTTTTAAAAAAAATCCCGAGCACATGTCAATTCCAAAACAAGAAACTCAAAACAAGAAAATAAAATAATCCAATGAAATTTCTAATAACTCACATCAAACATCTATTCTGGCAGGAGAATATGGGAGCCATTTTACTAACTAATCCCAAAACATCTTGAGCTCAAAATTTAAAAAATCTTCGAGCACATATTAATTCAACTCCACATTACTAATCCCATAAAATTTTTAAAAAATCTTCAAGGCTATCCAAAGTAAGAAACTCAGTCAATGAAATAGCAATTACCCACCGAAAGAAAGCGAAAATTCAATGGAATTCTTTATAACTAACACACAGCGACTATCGTGGCAGGAGAATATGCGGGCTAATATGTATAATCCGAATATAACTGTAAATACAATACAAAACCTATCTTAAGCATGAATTTTAAAAATCCTTGAGCATATGCTAATTCCAAAGCATGAAATTCAGCCAATGAAATGGCAATTACCCACCGAAAGCGAAAATCCAATGGAATTCCAGCAAACAGCAGCTATCCGGGCAGGAGTCCCATACTAGCTCATTTACAAAATTCAAACACATCTTTAGTTCAAATTTTTAAAAATCCTCGAGCCTATAATACTAATTCCAAAGCAAGAAACTCAATCAATGAAGTAATGAATTACATCTTTTCAACAGAATTTTAAAAATCCTCCAGCAAATATTTAACTCGAATTTTACAAAGTCCTCGAATCATACAAACTCCGAAGCAAGAAACTCAAGTCAATGAAATATCAATTACCCACCGAAAGCTTAAAAAATCCTCGTGGCTATACTAATTCCAGAGCAAGAAACTCAATCCATGAAGTAATGAATTACATCTTCAACAGAATTTTAAAAAATCCTCCAGCAAATATTTAACTCGAATTTTACAAAGTCCTCGATCACATACAAACTCCAAAGCAAGAAACTCAAGTCAATTAAATATCAATTACCCACCGAAAGCTTAAAAAATCCTCGAGGATATACTAATTCCAGAGCAAGAAACTCAATCCATGAAGTAATGAATTACATCTTCAACAGAATTTTAAAAAATCCTCCAGCAAATATTTAACTCGAATTTTACAAAGTCCTCGATCCCATACAAACTCCGAAGCAAGAAACTCAAGTCAATGAAATATCAATTACCCACCGAAAGCGAAAATCCAATGGAATTCCAACAAGCAGCTATCCCGGGCGACTATGCCGAAGGTTTTGCGGGCGAAAGGGAAAGGATTTCGGCCGGTGGGCGAGGAATGCCGGGCGCGCTTCGCTCCAGATCCCGACAATGGAGTCAGTGGGTCCGGTACCCGCACGCGACCCTCAACACTCTGATTGGTAAAGGAGATAGTGAGGGTCAGTGCTTTGTGTGTGTTAGAGAAGAGTTAAATTGAAAGTCATCGTAAACCCCAAAATGACGTACAAATTACAAGTTGGTTGGTTGGTTGGTAGACATATATATTCAGGTTTGTGTGCTTCGTCAGCGACCCGCTTATAAACCTTCGTCAAGTAAGACAGACACAACAGACAACACACACACATAAGTGGATCCATCTAATTTTTAGAGACAGAGGCCAACTAGAGGATCCCCAGAATTGGCTTGTCACCCCCAGAGGTATTGATTTGGTATGGGAACTTAGAGGACTTTCGGACCCAACAGATTTAACGAGCACGTACTCCGCATATACTCGGTAGGTCTTCAGTGGTACCGGGACTCGATCGCAGGACCTTCCGATCCCGAGACCGAGACGCTGACCACTAGGCTCACTACGGCCCCAAATTACAAGTAAAAGAAGAGTTTAAAACGTGGAGAATCTCTCATTTTTGGTGTCTAAACAATGAACAGTCAAACTTTGTAACACGCACAAAGAGAACGAACTATTTACTCGTAAACCCGTATACTCGTCATAAACTAGTTCAGTGGTTCCCAACCTTTTCTGGACCATCGCCTCGTATTTTAGGTTGATCAACATCCATCGCCCCCTTTTAATTTTCATGTTATGTCTAATCCCAATTTGAGTTAAAGTGTAACTATAAAACAGTTTTATAACACTTACTAACCGTTTATAAAAGCAACCAAAGAAGCGTTATCCGGTCACTTTGAAATAAAATAGAAAAAACATAAAACACATATTTTTAAAGAACAAAAGTGAAATAATTAACTAAGATATTTTTAATGGTTTCTAGAAAATTTAAGAGAGTTGAATGAAAAAATTGGCTGGTTTGGTTATGGTTGGAGAATGGTTTTACCGTACAAAGGTACAACATTATTTTAATTTCCCCCCTTTGAATACTCATCGCCCCTCAAGTATTTTTTGCCCCCTTGATAAAACAAATCGCCCACTTGGGGGCGATCGCCCATAGGTTGGGAACCGCTGGTCTAAACAATGAACAGTCAAACGTTTATAACACGCACAAAGAGACCGAAATATTTACTCGTAAATGCGTGTACTCGTAATAAACGAGTTGGTGTAAAAACACTTAATACAGTATACATGAAGTAAATTATTATCTTTTGAAATTTCGACTTGTAACTACTTAACTAATTGTTCAGAAAATCTGGGTCAATCTTTATTATTTTTTTCTTTAATTTAGCTTTCAGGAAATAATTTTGTTATAAGTTCACAATAAACTTGTCATACAATTTAGAAATTACAGTCGATGCGTAAAAAATTTTGGCATTTTTTTGTATATAGGTGTCTCTAAACCAATGTTAAGACAAAATATACAAAAATTTCAGGATTTCCATTTCCACCAAGCAAAAAGTAATATATCCAGGGAGTATTCCAGGGCACCAGACGAAAACTATAAATTTCCATGAGCGAGACGACCCCCCTCCACCCCAACCCCTGCAATGCCTGTAAGGGAACAGAGATATCCACAACAAGGGCAGAGGGAGGAAGGGTACAGGTGATATACACACAATAGATTTATTAAAAATTTTAAACTAACCACTACTGGCGGTAGATGCAACATTTTTGCCCAAGAGATTTGAACACTTTCTGTGAAAAATCCAGTATAGTAATTTTATTTAGATAAATAAATTTCAAGAAGGCCGAAACTAAACCTAATAAATATCTGAAAATGTATCGACACACATAATAGTTTTAGAAATTGCAGTTGATAAAGTAAAAAATTGTTTACTCTAGGTGTTTTTGTAAATAGGTGTTTAAACCCAAATTGAGACAAAATATACAAAAATGTCCACAAAGTTTCCACATATACCACATTTCCACAATTTTAAAAAAAATTCCACAATTTTTACAAAATTTACCAAATTTTTCCAAACAAGGACTTCCACACGAAGCAAAAAATTAATATATCCAAGATCCAAGTGAGTATTCTAGGGTACCAGACGAAAACTATAAATTTCACCCCCCCCCCCCCCCCCCAACGCCTGTAAGGGCGCAGACATCCACAACAAGGGCAAGGGGGGGGGAGGGGAGACCTACAGGTGAAACCCTCCACTAGAAAAGTATCAATGAAAACGGGAGAAGAGCCCCTAAGAAATTCAGAGAATGAAGGCACTATACACTATTCTAATATGGCGGCATTTTTGGAATAGGTGCGCACAATAAAAAAAATGAAAAGCAATAATAAAAAAAGCGTCCCTAACTTTTTCTTCCCTCTTTTGTCGTAACCTTGAAGCAGATGGTTCGGGGTTAAGAACCAGAAGGGGGGGGGGGGGGGGTCAGATCTTCGAACATTCGAACACCTGCCTTTTCTGGAAGGCAGGTAATTTTGCAGAGCTTTGTTGCTGGAAGATCCAGCACGCGCTTGCCAGCTTGTTCTACATTTTTTTTTTACAATGAAACGTTGTTATATAACTGTTTTGAAGGGGATTTTTTTTCTCTTTGTCTTACAAGACGGACACTTTGATTATGAGTTCTATCAATGATATGTTTTGTTTCTCCCTCGTAGCAACCTACTTCGAAGTTTTTGGGTTCCTGTGTAAATGAAATGTTCCCGTAGCTCCAAAAAACGCTCAGCTTGACTTGACCAGAAAAAGTTGGTAACATTAATATTTCAAAGGTAAACCATTAATGTTAAGTATTCCGTCGGCATTAATGCGATTTCTATTACTATATGAAACAATCCTTAGTCGTTCAAGGTTCACTATAATTCCTAATACATATTTTAAAATTTACTTGATCAGAAGTTATTGAATAAAAATTCCCAGTGTTCCGCAACTCAACTTCTAAAAAAGCGTTAAGATAATAACTATCACCTAATAAAAAAAAGACGTGTCTATATAAAATTGCATGTTCTGGGCGACTGCTTGCTAGCCCAGGGACTACTTTTTATAATAGTCGGAGATCGGAGAAGATACAAAATAACACCTGGAACCTAACATAAGTCTTTATTTGTTATTATAATACTGCTATTAACTGTTGCAAAAATGTCTAGTAATTATAGTTTATACAAAACTTAAAAATAATGGGAGCAATAACAACGAAGTTGTACCGCTAACTTTGTGACTTTCAGCACATTTCAATAGACCTTGATTCGGAATCCCTACAGTCCCTGGACAAATTATTAGACGCACTGCAAGATTTCATGTATCAATCAATGATGAACAAAATACCTTCAGAAGGACATTTGTGTTCCTAAACTTAAGCTGTTGAATAGAAAATACTATCTGCTATACTTAATACATATATCGACATCTTTTTTAATGATATGGCATTCTTTGGTATGTTTTCATCATTACTAAAAAAATATTGTGAGTCTAATAATTTGTCCAGGGACTGTATATGGATTCTCATCGCGTTTGGCTAAGAGGATAATAACTGTCACCTAATAAAAAAAACGTATCCATAAAATTGCATTTTCTGGGCGACTGCTTGCTATAGCGACTACTTTTTATAACAGTCGGAGAGAAGATACAAAATAATTTATACAGCTTCTATTAGAGAGTCAGAAATCACCTTGTCGATTAGTTAGTTTTGATATTAAGTAATTGTAACTATAACAGAGTTAAATTTTTAATAAAGCAACTGTAATGACAACATAGATAAAATTGCATTTTCTGGGCGACTGCTTGCTATAGCGACTACTTTTTATAACAGTCGGAGAGAAGATACAAAATAATTTATACAGCTTCTATTAGAGAGTCAGAAATCCTTGTCGATTAGTTACTTTTGATATTAAGTAATTGTAACTATAACAGAGTTAAATTTTTAATAAAGCAACTGTAATGACAACATAGATAAAATTGCATTTTCTGGGCGACTGCTTGCTATAGCGACTACTTTTTATAACAGTCGGAGAGAAGATACAAAATAATTTATACAGCTTCTATTAGAGAGTCAGAAATCACCTTGTCGATTAGTTACTTTTGATATTAAGTAATTGTAACTATAACAGAGTTAAATTTTTAATAAGCAACTGTAATGACAACATAGTATTCTTTTAGAACTTTCCATCGGTAATAAATGACACAATAAAAAAAATGCCATAAAAATTGCATTGTTCTGGCGACTGCTTGCTAACATCAGGACTACTTTTTATAAAGTCGAGAAAGATACAAAATGTTGGCGATAATTTTGGACTACTTTTATAACATCAGAGAAGATACAAAATAATTTAAGTTCTAAAGGCAGAATCACCTTGTCGATTAGTTACTTTTGGTATTAAGTAATTGTAACTGTACAGAGTTAAATTTTAATAAAGCAACTGTAATGACAACATAGATAAATGCATTTCTGGGCGACTGCTTGCTATAGCGACTACTTTTTATAACAGTCGGAGAGAATACAAAATAATTTATACAGCTTCTATTAGAGAGTCAGAAATCACCTTTCGATTAGTTACTTTGGTATTATAATTGTAACTGTAAACAGAGTTAATTTAATAAAGCAACTGTAATGACACATAGATAAAAATGCATTTCTGGGCGACTGCTTGCAATAGCGACTACTTTTTATAACAGTCGGAGAGAAGATACAAATAATTTATACAGCTTCTATTAGAGAGTTCAGAAATCACCTTGTCGATTAGTCTACTTTGATATTAAGTAATTGTAACTATAACGAGTTAAATTTTTAATAAGCAACTGTAATGACAACATAGATAAAATGCATTTTCTGGGCGAATACTTGCTATAGCGACTACTTTTTATAACAGTCGGAGAGAAGATACAAATAATTTATACAGTTCTATTAGAGTCAGAAATCACCTTGTCGATTAGTTACTTTTGTATTAAGTAATTGTAACTGTAACAGAGTTAAATTTTTAATAAAGCAACTGTAATGACAACATAGAAAAATGCATTTTCTGGCGACTCTTGCTATAGCGACTACTTTATAACAGTCGGAGAGAAGATACAAAATATTATACAGCTTCTATTTAGAGAGTCAGAAATCACCTTTCGATTAGTTACTTTGATATTAAGTAATTGACTATAACAGAGTTAAATTTTAAAAAGCAACTGTATGACAACATACATAAAATTGCATTTTCTGGCGACTGCTTCTATAGCGACTACTTTATAACATCGGAGAGAAGATACAAAATAATTATACAGCTTCTATTAGGAGTCAGAAACCACCTTGTCGATTAGTACTTGTATTAAGTAATTGTAACTGTAACAGAGTTAAATTTATAAAGCAACTGTATGACACATGATAAAAATGCATTTCTGGGCGACTGCTTGCTATAGCGACTACTTTTTATAACAGTCGGAGAGAAGATACAAAATATTTATACAGTCTTAGAGAGTCAGAATCACCTTGTCGATTTGTTACTTTGATATTAAGTAATTGTAACTATAACAGAGTTAATTTTAATAAGCAACTGTAATACAACATAGATAAAATTGCATTTTCTGGCGATGCTTGCTATAGCGACTACTTTTTTAACAGTCGGAGAGAAGATACAAAATAATTATACGCTTCTATTGAGAGTCAGAAATCACCTTGTCGATTAGTTACTTTTGATATTAAGTAATTGTAACTATAACGAGTTAAATTTTTAATAAGCAACTGTAATACAACATAGATAAAATGCATTTTCTGGCGACTACTTGCTATACGACACTTTATAACAGTCGGAGAGAAGATACAAAATAATTTATACAGCTTCTATTAGAGAGTCAGAAATCACCTTGTCGATTAGTTACTTTTGATATTAAGTAATTGTAACTAACATAGTTACATTTTTAATAAGGCAACTGTAACGACAACATAGTTACTTTTTAAAAGTAACTTTCCGATCCCTGGTAATAACTGTCACCTAATAAAAAAAAGAGGTGCCCATAAAATTGCATGTTCTGGGCGACTGCTTGCTAGACCATCAGTGACTACTTTTTATAATAGTCGGAGAAGATACAAAATGTGTGCAGATAATTTTGGATGATTTTAATCAAGCAACTCAGTCAATCAAATAGCAATTACCCACCGAAAGCGAAAATCCAATGGAATTCCTAAAGGCAGCTAACCTGGCAGGAGAATATATGCCAGCTACTTTACTAATCCCACAACATCTTTTGCTCGAATTTTAAAAAATCCGGTGAATTGTCCGGTTAATTTAGGCGACGTTATTCACCTACTTTCCTTGACTTCTGATACCTTGATTCTCATTGCGTTCGGTTAAAAAGGCTTTGAAGCAATAACTGACACTAAAATAGTAATAAAAAAAAGACATATCCATAAAAAAAATGTTCTGGGCGACTGCTTGCTAGCCCAGTGACTACTTTTTATAATAGTCGGAGAAGATACAAAATGTGTGCGCCGTGACGCCCCTTGACGACCGAGTCAGTGCGTGACCGGAAACGACGTCTGCGTGACGATGTCTCGAGAGCGACCTGTTGGATCCCTTTTTTTTTGGTTATGTATTTTATTATTATTTTATTATTTTCTTGCAGAATTAGAAGGAAAGAAGTTCTTCCGATCGACCTAGAATTTCACTTGGGAGAAGAGAATAAGATTTCGGAAAATTCCCTCGGAAGAGGAACTGATAAATTTTAAGTGTTCGAATTTTCATTTGGTTAAAATTTTAACAAAATGATAATGAATATTGATAACAATTAAAATTTTAAGAAACATACTGGGAAAATGACAAAGAAACATCCACAAAACCAACTGGAAAAGAAGAAATATTTGTTGTAACAAACCAACTAAGAAGAAGGAAAATAATTAAAAAAAATTCCAAACTAACTTCGAAGAAGAAGGAGAACAATCAAAATGTTCACAACCAACTTCGAAAATGACAAAAATAACAACTCCACAAAACCAACTGGAAAAGAAGAAAGAGATAATTCTTTAACAAACCAATTAGGAAGACGAAAGAGAACAAGATAAAAAGACATTAAAAAATGTTACATCAAAAATTTATCTTCCATAGTTTAAGAGCTCTTTTGATTGTTATCAAATAAAATAAGAGTAGTTTAAACTTACCAAATCCACTGTGTGTTTCCTAGAGAACTTCAATAGTTTTATCCAAATGCAGCACTTTCGATATCCTGTGAAATAAAAAAATTATATAAAATTATTCTTGATTATTTACACACGATATTTTTTAACTTGAAAGTGATCAAGTTCGAAACTACGTAATCAGAGGATGCATACTTTTTTTATATTACCGCTACGCTTTAATCTTTTAATAGTTTGTAATAATTTAATCAGTGAGAAATCTAGTGTGCCACTTGTAAAACAAAAGACAAAACGAATGTAGAAAGGTGTCTTTTAAAACATAAATAGGTCGTTTGTTTCTATTACTTAATGTAAAACGTAAAATCTAACAAGTTGGTTTGTAACAGAATCTGTCACTTAACCCGCTTCCACACAACTAATGTGTTTAACAGGAAAAAACACGCCAAACACAGCGTTAATTCTATATTTAACAATTACACGCTAAATTTGGTTAGTTTAATTTATTTTCTTTCGAAAATTCAAGAATTATTTGTTATCGTGTGCTAAAATAATTGGTATTTCAAAGAATAAATATGTAATATTCCTCGCTTTTAAATAGAAGGAAACATTTCATATCAACATACAATCACAGAATCTCTTTGTGAAATATATTTGACGTCATTTTAAACTGATTTATGGCGCAAAAATAAATTTATCTTAATTTATTGTTTAAAAGAATTAAAGTTTCTCGAGCGATTGTTGCGAATGGCAATGGTGATTTAATTCTAATAAAAATGGCTTCGCATGCTTTTCAAATGAGCATTAAATTTGCAGTTTTTTTTTTAAATAATTGAAGTACTTCGAATTCGAATTCTTTTATGAAATTTTCAATGTATTCTAATTTCGATGCGCTGATTTTTTTGACGTATCACACTTGTCCGTAGCATTTGTAGTTTGGGCTATGAAAGTGGGTGACGGACAGACGGACGGACTGAACTATTATAATACCTTCCACTTTTTACGTTATAAACATAGTGTGGAAGCTAATAAAACTAGGGTTTAACCTCAAACAAATTACAACAGAACCGATTTCATCGGAAATGTGTTCCTCTAACCCTATCTCAATCGCAAATACTACTTTACTAATCCAATAAAATTCCTAAAGAATCCCACAGTAGGAACATCTTAAAAAATGATCTTACTACTTAGGAGAGTCTATTATAGTTCTACCTGTGAAGACCTTCATTCTTACAGCACAAATAATTTCTATGTGGTCAATTTTGCAACAAAATACAATAAAAGCTTTAAATTATTTTTGAGATTTAAAATAGGTTTTAATAAGTTTTCACACCATTAAATTGTTTAAAAAAAATTAAATTAAAATCAGTTTTATGTAACATGAAGAACCAAATTATCTCTCTATATTAAAAGAAGTAAGATCTTTTAAAGTGTTTAAAGCAGAAATATTAATGTTACAAGTCCAAAATTTTTCTGGAAGGTGTGTCTCCCTTACGCCTCGATGGCTTTTTTTTATTTACAAGGGGCGCAGCCCCTAATAAATATATAAAAAAAATATTGAGTTGAGTTTATATACAAGCTTCATGTAAAAATAGCGGTTTAAAGATTATCACTTACTAAATGTTATTAAACTCATTAAAAAAATGACATGCAATTATTGAAATTTATTGAAAGGTCAGTTGCAACGAACATCTATCACAAACACATTGCTTTATCGGACAACTCTCTACGCCCCTCCTTCAGCAGTTTCGCAGACAATTCTATCATCCCAAAATAAAATGTTGGCGCTGATTTTCTATTCATTAGTACGATCCAATCTTTTTAATTAGTCTACTGTATGGTTTTAACACGTTTCCCATTGAAATTATAAAAAAAACAGTTGAAGTCTTAGTTATTTTTTAATTGGACTGTTTTTAGGCACAACTAATTGAAGTGCACAGTGTGATTGCCCTTGTAGTATACGCAGAAAGACGGGTCTGTTTCGAGTATAGAGTTAAGAAGAAGATGGAGATGCTGATGGGCAAAAACCAATACAAAAACCAGTTTGCCAAGTGAAGCCATCGATCGCTTTGTAGTAAGCCCAAACAAACACTCTCGGCGAAGTATATGATGCTATTCCACAGTGGAGGTTCTATGGGCTTACTACATCGACTTGGCGATTTTTGACTCGCTAATATGAACTAACGCATTTTTCTAACCTATGAAGCGAATTACAGCAGTTTAGCGCAAATTCAAATGTCGTAGTACAGCTTACAACTGGCAAAACAGTCATATTTTTACTACATCGACTTGGCGATTTCTGAATCTCTAACAAAAACTATAATTACAATGCCTTTTTCTTGCCTGTGAAGGAAATTGACTACCATCTTGTATAAATTCAGAGCTCTAGCTACAGCCTACAACTGCGCAATTTCTTTTTTTTTTTAATTAACGCCTTTTAAGGGGAGTCGGATGGGTGTTTGGGTCAAATATGTCGATGTACTGTTTTTCTTTGATCTTTAATCTGCATATCTACAGCTTTAATTCAAGACCAAGATTATCGATTTCTGTTTAGTGGTTAATAAAATGATGCAACTAACATTGAGCGAGAGGTTTGATTGGGCTTACTCGGGTTGCTTGGCGACTTCACTTCGTTTCTCGCCAAGCGTCTCCATCTTCTTCTTAACTCGATGGTTTCGAGGGTGCCGTTCATTTTTAACTCAAAAGAAGAGGAACGAAAATAGGAGAGCCGATCTTCGTGCCAATTTTATCTTCTAGGTAGTCTTTCTCACCTACTCGACAAATGTATATCAGTTCTCAAGTCAGGGTCGCCCTTTAAGGGTGTGCAAAAGGTGCTCTTGCATTTTCGAAAAGGTTGAACACTATCTATTAAACAGTCTAAAACATTGAGCTAGAAGAAACGTGGAGTGAGGTGTGTGATTCTCTGAACAGGGCCAGCAAACGAGCCGGTTCAATAACGAAACGCGGAGGAATACACGGCAGGGCAGCAGGAACGAACCGGGCAGAAAACCTAGAAACTTGCCTATTTTGCTATTGGGTTCGTCTTCGGAGTTGGAATTTAAAGTTAAAGAAAGTTAATTTCTTTCGAACTAAAAATGTTAAAATACATTTAGAAGCCCAAGTCAATATGATAGAGGGGTCTCATACAAGCATTGCATACAAGTGTAGGGAAGAGAGTCCTTTTCTGCCCTGTTCGCTCAAAAGGGTGTGAGTGGGTTTTCGGCTCGCTGACACCTCACTCCAGTTTCCCTTTTAGCTCAATGGTCTAAAAAGATACCAGATAAAATGAAATTTCTCGAATTCTAACATTCTCCAAAACTATATTTACTAAACATTTATTTTATCTTGCCCCTAAATTATTATAATAAACTGCCTATTCACATAACGAATATAAATAATTATTATGCTTTTAAAACACAACTTTTTAATTTTTTTATAAATATTGACGATTTGGATCTCTATTTTTCACTTTAATTTGAAGCATATTAATCATATCTGTATGCCAGCTGATTGCCGCATTATGTTCGATCTTATTTGTTTCTGTGGGGTTTTTTTTTTTGTTCGATTTTAACTACATGTTTTTGTTCGCCAGTACGGGATTTTTTCCCTTGGCGTCCCATAATATTTTTATATTGCTTCTTTGTTATTTTTTGTTCTTGTAATAATAAAGATTATTATTATTAAAAACTAGAGGTGTTTACACCACGCGACTTTCAATTACCGCTCAATAATAGATATTTGATATGCTAGAATTCGGATGAAAATTTAAACAAGTTTTTTGAGCAATACCTTTAGAAGTTCTATGGCACATACACTTTGTGCATGCGCGATTTTCTCGAAAACCTTATTATAACGTCCAGCAGTACTAGGACATCGTATACCAAATTTAAAGTGCATGGCTCTTTTAGTACGAGCTTCAAAAGGTTTCAGAAAGACAGAATAGAAGGACAGACAGTCTCACAGACGGACCATACTGTTCAAAAACCATTTTTCCAAAATTAGCTACAGTAGAGTCCTTGTTATCCGAAATTCGGCTTAACCGAAAGGCTCCAGAATTTTATTTTGCTAAAATATGAAATGTATGCATAAAACGCATAAATATAAATAAAGAAAAACACAAAAAATAAATACGTTCTTTCAAAGTTGGATTTATTTCTCAAAATGTGCAGTAATTTTTTTTTTTGGCTGGTCAATTATGGTTCGTTTTAAAGCAGCCATGTCCCGCCATCTTATAAACAAGAGAACGGCCGAAGTAGTGGTTTCATCTTGCGCTTCCATGTATCGAAAGGCCTGATCTAAGATTTTTGTAGCTTCTGTATGAGAAATGCTGCACTTGCTAGACTCATCCTTATTATGGGGTTCGCTTTCGTCCCTGGTTACCGCCGCGACTATCTCTCGATCAGTTCAACGTTTTTTCTAGGCGTGAAATGAATGATTCCCGATTATCCGAAAATTTCTATGGAATCTCGATTAACCGAAAGTGCTCCGGTCCCGTACCTTTCGGATAAGCGGGACTCTACTGCTGTATCCTCAAAACGAGTACAAAACACAAACTCTTGTAGCTGGCTCAGTAACCCATAGTCTACCAAAGGGATCCTCAAGGTGGAGATGAGTTACCTCGGCTTTTATACTACTGATATCGTTGTTATTTAGAATAGTGGTAGGAACGAGATGGTAAATCAGTGCCACCTAGTTGTTGATGGCATATTGAGGTTGCGTGTGTGGTGAACCGCCACAGTTCTATGCAGTCCTGTCGTGGACATCAAATTGTTGATAAATGAAATAATCTGGCAAAGAAATACCTGACAATTATTTTAATGACAAATGAAAACAACAGCAACAAAAAACTTCTGATTTAGTTACGTTGCGCAAAACCGTTGAATGTCCTAGTAACTACACTTTTCCTAGTCGCAAGATTCCAAATTTTTTTACAAAAGAAAAGCATCAACTGTCTTTTTCAGTCATTGCCACAAGCCTTAACTATTCTTTAATGTTTATAAACATGCGCATGAAACACTTTGAAATTGTTGAAGAACTTTTCGGTACAATTCTAATAATTATCTACTCAACTGTGCAATTCATTTTACTATGGACAATTACAGCGTTTTCCACAAACATATTTATTTGATTAAGCATATTAAAAAACCTCTAAAACTCAAGTATTTCTGGTTTTAAAGATATATTTATTTTAAAATTAATTTTTAAAGTTAGTGATACGTCACTCCTGTTAAACCTCTATTAGCATAACAGATGACGTCACGGTTGGCTTTTTTTTGTTCTTGGCGTGTTATTTCGTATCACGTTTCACTGTATCGCTTTTGAAACTGTGAAACGTGCTTTCATCCTTATCAAACTTTTAAAAAAGTTATGCTATTTTACAGAAACATGTCATGTTCATTCCAGTTAATTTCTTCAAACGTTGAATGACTCTACTGAATCATCAAAACGAGTACAAAACACAAACTCTCACATTCGGTTTTCCACCCCATCGCAGTACTTTCTGTACCTTACGTTTCATGCTTAGGTAATTGAAGGTAAAAAGCTTATAATGCAAGAAAGCTTGTACACATCCGCACTGTTTACAATGTCTGAAAATCCCATAGATATCATAGTTAAAGTATTAGATTGACATATCACGCGACCTCCAATGCTAAAGACGGGACGCGCATAAGAGGGCAAAATGGCCAGTGTTGCTGCCACGTTAAGGGGAAATATACTACGAAAAAATTCCACCTAATTCTAAAATTACAAAAAAATATCGTAAAAATAATAGCTGCATTTTGGAATCTATTTAGTGACTTTAAATCCTTTTCCAGTATTTTTTTTATAATATTAGAATTAGATGGTATTTTTTTCGTAGTATATATCTCCTTAAAGTGGCAGCAACACTGACCATTTTGCCCTCTTATTTGGCCTCCATGCGCGTCTCGTCGTTAGCATTGGAGGTCACGTGATCTGCCAATAGAATACTTTAACTATGATATCTATGGAAAATCCGCATCTCCGGCAAAGGAAATGAAAATGAAAGCGCAAGGAAAATAAGACTTTTACGCTTCTCATTTAACATTCAGTCTCAAATTATACAGTCTAAAAAGATTCTTCTCACTAAAAGTGCAGTTACAAACATAGTCAACTAAAAAAGATTCCATGCCTAGCATGTGCTTCCCAATGCCCTCGAAGTATTTTTAGTAGACAGGCCCCGATCCGTCACGTGACCTCCCGACGCGACGTCACAGTAAACGTCACGCAGTCAGGGAAGAAACGGTTGCTAGGGGATTTCCCCTCTCTTCTATTTTTACGGGAACAATGGACTGGTTGTTGTGATACGATTAACCCGATAAATGCGTTTATCACTAAGCCACCCCATTTTGCGTTTAAGAGGTCGGTAGACAATGAATAAAGAGGGGTTGTTGTTGTTTTTTAAACAAAAAGTAAGTTAGTAACAGCAACTTTCACTTTGAACCGCTTCCACACTAAACAAAAAGTAAGTTTGTAACTGAGTCTTTGACTTTGAACAGCTTAAACACAAAATTCAGGCGTCTAAAAAAGCGCCAAACACGGCATTAAGTTCAATATTAAACATTTTTAAAAACGTCAAACGTAGCTATTTTCATTTATTTTCCGGCGAAAACTCAATAATTATTCCTTATCGTTTGATAAATTTATTTGTATTTCAAATATTAAATATGTAATACTCATGTTGCTCATTCGTAAATAGAAGCAAAACATTTAAACCCTCTATCTATACTATATATTATCGCATCCATCTGATTTATATAACATACTAGCTTTATAAACCCGGCGTTGCACGGGTGTACCCTTAATAACGGTGAATGTTTTTTTATGTAAACATTTATTTTGTACCAATTAATTTAAATTTTATTGCGCAATAGTCTTTATTAAATTTAGGAACAAATAATTTTTCTGAGTTCTAACTGTTTTGTAAAGAATTTTGAGAATGACCCATGCTGAATAACCACCAAAGAAAATTCCCATTAAAAATATATAGTTAGAGATGTGCCTTAATATTTTGTAACGAACCGTCAATTTTTATAAACTTTTAACTTAACCCCATTTGAAAACAAGTTTTTCAAATATAATCGCATGCAGCCTCTAAGTCTGTGACTTAGGCTTTAATATCAACTCCCTCTCTACTTGGCACTGGTTTTTATATGTACGAATATAGATAGCCACTGAAATAGTTCAGATAATGGTCACACAAATGATTAAAATAGCATACTGTTATATTGCTATTTTAGATATTTTCCCGAGACTTCCAATTAACCTATTCACCGACGGTTGGCTAGAAAATTTGCCACGCGAAATTGAGCTTTTAGATACTTAAGTTTATCGAAATCAACAAAATATTAGACAACTGAAGACAGAAGTCCTGAACAATTTATGTAGGACAAATTAAGTTACACGAAAAACGAATTTAAAAACTAAATGATAACGTTTTTATTCGGAAATGAAGGTGTTATGGGGGAATGGGCGCGCTGGACAGCGGGTCTCCAAACTCAAGTGCCTCAGTGTTAATTCCAATGGCGAAAAAACTATTTTCTCTGCCACATTTCTCCGGCTGTATTGGATATTTTTTACAAACGTTTTTTTTAAATGATAAATGTAGATAACTTACAGGTCTATCTTCCCACTTTTTGAAATTGCTTCGAATATTTTGTGTAAAATTATTTATTGAAAATTAAAAAATATATATTCGAACCAATTTCAAAAAGTAGGAAGGTCGGGACCTGTAAGTCAGCTACATTTATCACATAAAAAATCCGCTTGTAAAATATTCAATACAGACGGAGAAATGTGGCGGAGAAACTTTTTTTTTTCTCCATAGGATTAACACCGATGCACTTACTTTACTTTGGAGACCCCCGGTTTAGCGCGCCCATTCCC
The DNA here is from genome assembly GCA_019343175.1 of Oedothorax gibbosus. Classification (NCBI taxonomy): domain Eukaryota; kingdom Metazoa; phylum Arthropoda; class Arachnida; order Araneae; family Linyphiidae; genus Oedothorax; species Oedothorax gibbosus. Next base: position 6,355,230 of record CM033277.1, on the reverse strand, counting down.
CCTTAATGGGTATTTCCTAAAGTTTCCTAGGTTTTTCTATATTTATCTATGGTATGAACCGGGGAATGGAAAGTTGCGTTTAAAAGCAATTCTGTTACAGTTACTTAATACGAAAAGTAACGAATCACAGTTACTTTTAGAAATTTCAAGTCGTAAGAAAAATTGAAAATTAGCCCTCGTACCGTTTTTCATAGGGAACTAAGAGTAAAGAAATAGGGACAATATCGAAAAAAAATAAGAACAAAAATTCAACGCAAGTTAAATTTTAAATAGTTAAATATAAGCTGATCGCCGAACTGTGCCGAAAATATCCGTGAACAGCGGCGGGAGAAGTAACGAAAAAAGTAACGAAATTTTTCGTTACAGCTAAAAGTAACTATGTTACAGTTACTTTCTGAAAAATCTAACGGCGTTACCTGAAAAAAGTAACTGTAACTATTACTCCAATCACTGGTAAGGACCCTCTATTAAATTCAGGATATTAAAATTTTTATGCATGATAAAAGTTAAATTAAGCTTTACTTTGCTAAAAGAGAAATCGCGGAATACAGATAAATCTCTAACCAAGAAGATGCTATCTACAAACGATGTCAAAATGGGATCATCTTTCATCCAGATGAAGATGCGGAGGAAAGTAATGACGTGTTTATTTTTATCTGTTCTTTTAAAAGACTCTTAACTTATTATTGAACTAGAAGTAATTTATTTGGGTTTTAAAATTAAAGGGTTATGTTATAAAGAGGGTAGAAATGGGCTAACTCAAGCTATCATAACAAAGCAGAAACAAAAAAATATAGTTCTAGGAGCAGGCACGTAGTTAAATTTTACCAAGATAACTTTTTTTTAAAATCTGGATTTGATTTTTTTACAGGTTAAACATTGGATGTTCTTGTTATGAAGTATTGGAGTCGCTGTTACTATTACCTGTTTACTATTGTGCAGTTGATATTGCAACTTAAATTTCTATAATAATAAAAAGCTCGTGGCTGTGAGGTATTAACGTGCCCGCCTCCTAAACCCCAGATCGCAGGTTCGGGCCCCGGTGAGAAGGCAGATTTTTAGGATGGAAAACCTTCGACACGCATGTCATATGATTAAGTGACATGTAAAAGATTCCTTGAGTACCCATTTGGCTTGGGTTTATCTCGGCAAACTGAAATCTCGGCATACTTTAACATCCCCAGAGAGCTCGAATTAATTTCAATATGAGCGTCAAAATTGGTAGCGAGAGCCGCCTAGATGGTGCCACAAAAAATGGTTCTCAGTTCCTGGGGGAAATGTCGAGTCTTCAAAAGGCTTGATGGGCTGGGGAGCCCAGTCGGTTAGGCACTCGCCTAGCATGCGAAAGGCCCCAGGTTCGGGTCCGGGCATCGCCAAAATAACTGCCGACCTATAAACGGCCCGTGCAGCCAAAAATGTCCGACGAATAATACCCCGTGTAAGGGAGTGCACGTTAAATATCCTTTAAAGTCCTAACGCTGCGTACGATGTCGCCCTTAACGGTTGCGTTGGGTGCCTATTCAGGTGTCGGCTCGTCACTTGACTGTGGTTCTAAAATACGACGCCCGTCGCCAATAGCCCTCGTGTAGCTCTAGTGCGACGATAATTCAAACCTAATCTAATCAAAAGGCTTGATCCGTCAAAAAATAAGCCCTCTTAAAAAATAATAAAATAACTATGGATCAATGACCCATTGTTGTCGAAGTTCCTTGTTTACTTCCAAGGTGTCCATCTTGGAAAATTTTCCATCACTTATATGTCTCCATTTACCCTAGAAATGTTGACGTCCATGTACAATTTTCGTATACATTTGCTTGACATCGTGTAGCAGATTCCTTGAAACTGTGAATTATTGTGTTGCGGTATTGTTCCACACTCTTAAAACAAACGAGTGGTTTTAACTCAGTCTGAGTTAATTTCCACTCCTTTCCGTGCCGAAAATGCACTTCCTCTATAGGAGTGGATTTCACTCTTTTTGCGGAGTGGGTAAAAGAAATAAAAGAAAACAATCTGCGTCCTACACTCTTGAAACGAGCGGTTTTAACTCAGTCTGAGTTAATTTCCACTCCTTTCCGGTGCCGAAAATGCACTTCTCCTATAGGAGTGAATTTCACTCTTTTGTTTTAAGAGTGATATATGTCTCCATTTACCCTAGAAATGTTGACGTCCACGTACAATTTTCGTATACATTTGCTTGACATCGTGTAGCGGATTCCTTGAAACTGTGAATTATTGTGCCGCGGTATTGTTCCAGGCGCACAATGCACCCTCTTCAAGGGCATTGAGCGGATCGTTCATGGCGTGGCAGTCCACTCAGCCGAATGAGACTCAGCCGAAACCGCAAAAAGTAGCCAACTTGGTGATAAAGTGTGGTTGTGCTTGGCGAAGACATCATTATGACAGCCGCTCTCTTCAGTAAAATTCTCAGCCCCTTAGTGAAAAGCTGTCAGCTATCTTCGGAGGGGCCGTATATGTTGGGTGCTTATATGTATGCGGTTTGTTTTCTTAAGCACAATTGCTATTTTAGAGCGATAAACCAGTCAAATCGTTAGTCATCTTGAAGTGCAGGATAACGAAAGAAAAATCTATGTCGAAAACATTATCGCCATAATGGTGAATATGTTGCCATGAAATTTGGCGAGATTTTGCGGATTAAGGCGTTCGGTTGAGTTTCATTCGGCTGAGTGGACTGTAACCGTTCATGGAATAGTTTTTAGATCTTTGCGATGAGCAGTTTGTTTGGTTTAGTTTAGTTTGAATTATCGTCGCACTAGAGCTACACGAGGGCTATTGGCGACGGGCGTCGTATTTTAGAACCACAATCAAGTGACCAGCCGACACCTGAGTAGGCACCCAACGCAACCGTTAAGGGCGACATCGTACGCAGCGTTAGGACTTTGAAGGATATTTAACGTGCACTCCCGCCACACGGGGTATTATTTGTCGGACATTTTGGCTGCACGGGCCGTTTATAGGTCGGCAGTTATTTTGGCGATGCCCGGACCCGAACCTGGGACCTTCCGCATGCTAGGCGAATGCCTAACCGACTGGGCTCCCCAGCCCGATGAGCAGTTTGCTTTTCAAAAACATTTTTCCTCGTCAAATCTCTGTTGACTGGAGTGTGAAGTACAATTTGAGTCTAGTCTGTAGGTGAGAGTCAGGGTTTGAAAATACCCGGGTTTTTTTTTTATTTGTTTTTTAAAAGCCCAGCCCGGGTGTTGTTGTTTTTTTTTGTATTTTATTGGGCTTTTTGGGGGTTTTATTGGGTTTTTTAAAATTCAACCTTATAATGTCACTGTTTGGTTTAAATTTTAAGTATTATTTTAAGAAGAGAACAATTTCAGTCAAGAGAAAAACTCATTCTAAATTAATAATTTTTTGAAAATGTTAAATTTAATTAAAATAAATTTTAATGAAAAAATAATCAATTTTCAACCTTGATTTACGCTCTTTTTTAGAATCTTAATAATATGAAACAAAGTGAGTTTGCATGATAATTTTTTTAATTAAAAAAAGAAAAATTACTTGATTGATTACAGATTTTTACCTTGATTTAAGAAGCAATGACATTGAACCTTTTTGGCCTTTCAATTCCAAGTACATTCGTTAGTATTTAGTTGTTTTATTTTTATATTTACAAATTTAACTGAAGTGAACAAACTCCCTGTATGAACTGAGCGAAGGTGATTAGGTGTTCAATTTGAATTGTGGAATATTGGATCCGTTCAGTCTATATCTCAAATATCAGTTCTTTGGTCGGAACCTTGCCTCTAATTTACATAATGTACATTTCATGTTACGGAGACAAAATTTAAATTGACCAGCTGCCTAAGTAAGCCTTAAGTAAAAGTACTACAAGCCAAAATACCCTCATACACAACGTTATACATTTAAAGCTTCAAGGACAAAATTAACAGGGACAAAGATTTCCAGCCTTCTAAACAAAATTGTATTTCGCAGAAGAAAAAGCAACCGTGTTTCTTTTGTGCATGGAGATGGAGGTTTGGATAAAAGTGGAGGTGACCAACTGCCTAAGCCCCAAGTAAAAGTACTACAAGCCAAACTACACAATGTTATACATTTAAAGTTTCAGGGACAAAATTAAGGGTTTCCAATTCGACCAAACAAAAGTGCACCTCGTAGAAAAAAGCAGCCGTGTTCTTTTTGGGCAAAAGTGGAGGTGACCAACTGCCTAAGCACAAACTACTAAAAGCCTAAATACCCATACTATTACTATACACAATGTTATACATTTTAACTTTCGAGGGCAAAATTAAGGGTTTTCCTGCATAGAGTTGTTTCCAGCCATCAGTGTATCTTATAGGGAAAAAAATCAACCGTGTTCTTTTTTGTGCATGAGGTCTCGACCCGGGCTCTGAGCTGTGCACCCATCTTTTTCCGCCCACCCGTGGGCTGATTACGCCCACGCTAGTTTGGGGGATCACGCCCCTGCACTCTTATTTGCCGACAACTGTGACCTCTGAACAAAGGGGGAACGTATACAAAGCGATTGACCCTTTCATCAAGATTTGTGTTTAATGCGCGAAATATGGTTTGTGCTTTAGTTTATTTAAATAAACGAAAGTAAAATAAAGGAAGACCCCAGAGCACTGAATAATTTATATATGTATAAGATACACACTAGATACGTTTTTGGTTTTTCAATCAGAATATGTAATTCTTTATTTAGTCGTTATCTTTTAAAGGTAATAGTTGCAGTCGATTCAGTAGATTTATTATCATGATTGAAGGTTAAGAAGCATGAAATGGGAAAAATAGCTTTACTAAAGTTCAAAAATATATTTATATATTACGGTGTTTTAAAATGAATATTATAATTTTGTTATACATATTTTAGAAAACAATATATTTACGTGGGTTTTTTTTCGCCAATCGCGCATGGATATAATAATCGTCTCCTCTCGCGGTTGTCAGTTGTGTTGGAACAACATAAATTTGTGTTCGTATGTCATCAACACAATTCTTGTATTGGAAACAACACAATATTGTAATGTTGCCATTTTTACACCAATCTTTTTGTGTTCCACTTGTGCTGTTTGTACACATGTTTTTTTTTTCTGAGTGTATTCAGCTTCTCTTTCTTTCAGATGACCTTTGGAACACGGGCGTACTCCTGTTACAGGGTTCACGTGGGTGGATTGGATCTAATATATATTTAATTCTGGAGGCACATCGCAGTAATTAGAGGCGGCAGACTATGGGTCATGGGTCTCGTAAGAATATAGATTGCGGTGATTAGTGGAAGACTGTTACATGAGTGACTTGGAAAGATGACTCAAATTTGCGGTGACTTTCCATGGTTTCTTTTGCTTTAAGTACCGCAGTTGTGAATCGGACCGCTCCCAAAAGTACGGGTGTATCTCGGGATGACTTATAAATGTTCTAATTCGTATGTATATAAGTTAAAGATGAGATCAAGTGTTCCAACCCACTGGATACTGCTACACTATTGGTGTTTGATAACTCTCCCCCGCCTTCTCAAACAAAATGCCATTGTATAGTCCTCTCACCACTTCTTGGCACCTATGACGCGTGTTTTAGACGAGTCCAAACTATCACTCGTAAAACGAAAAGGGGTAAGGAAGATTTTGGTGTCGGCCAGAGTTACTATATTTGGCAATTCATTGCTTTTGCAGGTACATATTTCTTTAAAGTTTAGAAACAGTTTCTCAACTGAAGGGCAGTTCGAACTTGCATGGGTTCACTATTATTGCATAGCTATTTTTTAACTTATAACATTCCCCGAGGTGATACTGAATATGGTAAATAATACTACATCTGCAAATCTATTGACGATCAAGTCAAGATAGAAAACAAATGCACGTGCAATTGATGACGACCTTCAGCAATTAACTATAATCCTCCTTTCACTAATAACCTATGTGTAGTTGTAGTGTGACACATTATTTCCCACCAAACTAACCCAACAAACCGCAGGCTTGCCAAACACCATGGGATTGGCAACCCTGCCACCTTTAGGTTCTCTACCTTTTTAAAAAGTGGAAGCTTCCACAATCAAAATATTTGGAATGCCAAGTTGTGGCAGACGGACTATACTGGGTTCTATATCTGTTAGAAAATGTAACCAAATTGTAACTGCGCTGTTGGCATTTGGTTAATCCATTCCCCCCAAAATACATATATTTGTGAAAGAGTTGAATTTTGCATGAGTAATATATTACTTTGCTTCAAGTCTTTGAAACTAATTCCGTAAGTTTGTCCAGAAACTAAATATTACACATGATTTGAAAATGTGTAGAATATATACGCTAAGATCATAGATATCATAGTTCAAGTATTAGATTGGCAGATCACGTGACCTCCAATGCTAACGACAGGACGCGCATGGAGACCAGAATAAAAGGGAAATGGAGCCAGTGTTGCTACCAGTTTTAGATTTACATTACGAAACATTACGAAAAAATACCATTTAATTCTAAATTTACAAAAACATACCATAAAAATACTTGCAAAGCGTTTCACGTTTTTTTTTAAAAGTCACTAAAAAAAAGATTCCAAAATGCAGCTAAAATTTTTATGGTATTGTTTTGTAATTTTAGAATTAAATGTTATTTTTTCGTAGTGTTGTTTTTCTCCTAAAACTGGTGGCAACACTGGCCTCATTGCCCTCTTATTCTGGTCTCCATGCGCGTCCCGTCGTTAGTATTGGAGGTCACGTGATCTGCCAATCTAATACTTGAACTGTGATATATATGGCTAAGATACACACTTACCCTTAATATCCGTATGATGACAGGAATGCTGAACGCGAAGAAAGCTCTTGGTGTGTCACATACATAGAAAATTTCCTTCCAACATTCCGGAAGGACGAACCTATATATAAAAAAAATACAATTTTAGTTATTTGCATTAACATATTTGTGGTTCTATTATATTTCACAATTATTTAAGCAACATAAAAAAGGGAAAACATTTTCAATGGTGGATTGATTTTTTAATGATAAGGTCTGGAAACATAAACTCGCTATTTAGAGCTACGGTAAATTATCAACGAAATTGACTCTTTTTAGGTTCACTTCACCATTTGTTTTTTTAATTTTAGGTTGCTCATCTTAAACCAGATAATCCAATTCACATAGACATAGATAATACAGATGTCTGAATAAAAAAGGCTTAGTAATTGATACACGTTATAATTGATTCTTGATATAAAATACAATGAAACTAAGTCTATTAAAATAATTTTGCTATACAAATCTTAGAGCAAATACTACTATTAGATTTAGACATAGATATAACATTAGATAATCCTAGACATGTTATAACATTACGATACGATACAATTTATTTCTTTACGTGGATTTTTGTTAATATTCTTCAAAAAGGACTTATCTGAACGGACTTTTGATCATCCCTAACCGCCTACTTTGAGGACACCACATAAAATAATTTAATTAATATTCATACTCGTATATTAAGGCTTAGGAAGATTTTTTTTAAATCGTCTTCCCGATTAAAATGCCTCGGGAAATACCACCAAGACAGGAAGTTTCCTACCCCCCCTTCACATGATATTACAAGGTTTATAATTGCAAGGGAAAGATAGAGAGATAGACCGACTAATTGGAACGAGCTAATCCGAAAAAAAACACTAAGAAATATATTTTTGCTAAAAATATCGTTGTTGCCGTTGAGCTTACAAGAGGGAATATCATAGGGACTTCAATCGGCAACTGTTTAACTTCACGCTACAGATTTACAAAACAGTGTGTTTTGTCATTGCGGCTTCATTCTTTTCCCTAATTCCCTAGGTTTTGGACCATCAACCAAATTGTAGGTGCCCTATATTTCAGTATAAATTTTATGAAGCAAGTTTGATCTTCACAAACTTTTGAAATAAAATTTAAAAAAAATAGAAGCCATTAATTGTTTTAAATTGTGAAGGACTTAGAGAATTAGGCCTAAAACCACGGGAAATTGTCAATAATCAAGGACCAGAGAAACTCTCCATAAATGGGAAAGTAGTTTAGAGAAAAATTTTGAGTAATATTCAGTATCGAAGATCCGAGGAAGCACTAGAAATTGAGGACGGCAACGGAGCCATAAAAATGTTGTCAATGCCGGAACGAGTGGTTTCCGAACCAGGTTTCGAGACAGGTTGTCTTCATCTTCGGAACAAAGTCACTCGGAACTATGACGTCAACATTTCCGTCCCCGAGCTTGTTTTAGGAAAGCTTCTTCGGCGTTTAGTAGTTGAGTAGCCCGTGGCCTAACGCGATTGGTCTGATGTTATAAGGAAGCAGATAAAATGGTAGAAAACATATGATACACCGGCCAAATGGATCCATCTTCACAGGCGATCATACGCTAAATTATACGTAAATTCGCCCCCAAAATTTGTTGTAAATAGTCTGTGTTTTTTTTTAATCAAAATCTGAGAGTTCATCAGCTTCAATCTCATGCTTCGGCAAAAATGTAAAATCGAGTGTTTTTGCAGTAAAAAAAATGATCCAGCCAATTCAAGTTCGGATTAATACTGCTTAGTTCTTTTCGGACCAACCAGATATAATTGCTCAATATGCTTCCACCCCTCTACAATTATGGCCCCCGGAAAGAGGGAGGGGTGACTTGTTGATCCACAATTCCGAAAATGAGTTGTGAGGGGAGGGGGTTTTAATCTACAACATCCCCCCCCCCCCTTAACACCCCTTCACTTTTTATGGTAGATTATATCTGGGTCTAGGGAGCGTTCAGTTAGGGCTTTGCGCCATTTACGTACACTGGAACTTGTGGTAGCCCCAGTTGGTAAGGCGTCAGTCAGAGGTTGGTCCTTGGTTCAGATCAGAGTGCGTATACAATAAGGGTTATTAAATGGTCACCAAAGAACCATTCTTACCATTTACTACACTTGTTATTATTATTATGTACTTGGTAAAAACTAGGAAATATTTCAATTTCTTGTTATGCTTTGTATGCCATTTAAAATTCTTAGTTGCCATTTAAAAAGCATATAAAAATATGCTTCAAATATTTGTTACGCTTTTTAAATGAGCATTAAATTTCGTAGTTTAATTATTGAAATACTTCGAATTCAATTTTTCTTTCTGATAATTTCAATGTGTTCTAATTTCGATTAGATGAATTTTTTTAACACACCGCACTTGTATGTAGCATTTGTAGTTTTGGGCTAAAAAAAAACTATGAAGGGCAAGGGTGACGAACAGACAGACGGACAAAGCCTTTATAAAAGCTTTCACTTTTTACGTTATTAACGTAGTGCGGAAGCTAAAAGGAGGGCCCATAGTAACACGTTTAATATGAGGATTCTAATCACTATTTTATCAATTATCACAATTTTTAAGGGTTAGTTTGAATTATCGTCGCACTAGAGCTACACGAAGGGTATTGGCGTCTTAATTTAGGCGTTTAAGCGACGGGCGTCTAAATTTTGAACCAAAAATTTTTCAAGTGAAGAGCCGACACCTGAGTAGGCACCCAACGCAACCGTTAAGGGCGACATCGTACGCAGCGTTGGGACTTTGAAGCACATTTAACGCCCATTACACGTTTTTTTTTCGTCGGACATTTATGGCTGCACGGGCCGTTTGTAGGCGGGCAGTTGTTTTGGCGATGTCCGGACCCGAACCTGGGGCCTTCCGCATGCAAGGCGAACGCCTTAACCGACAGGGCTCCCCAGCCCCCGATTTCTTCGTTAGAAAAAAAATTGTTGCAAGCGAAAGTAACACGTAAAAAAAAATATTTTCCAATCACTATTGTATCAATTATCACAATTTTTAAACTTCCGGAGGGGCTGGGGAGCCCAGTCGGTTAGGCATTCGCCTAGCATGCGGAAGGTCCCAGGTTCGGTTCCGGGCATCGCCAAAATAACTGCCGACCTATAAACGGCCCGTGCAGCCGTTCAATGTCCGATGAATAATACCCCGTGTGCAGGGAGGGCACGTTAAATATCCTTCAAAGTCCTAACGCTGCGTACGATGTCGCCCTTAACGGTTGCGTTGGGTGCCTACTCAGGTGTCGGCTCGTCCCTTGATTGTGGTTGTAAAATACGACGCCCGTCGCCAATAGCCCTCGTGCGACGATAATTCAAACTAAACTTTCGCACAATCGGGCAGTTACACCTTTGTGCAATTAGCGAATTCAAGTGGCGGAGCATAACGGCTCATTGCGTGCGCAAGTGGCGTGCCCTCGACCGACGGAGACAGAATGGTTTCTTCCGTTACACTGACCTTGATGGAACTTGCCCCCGCTAACAGGTGGACAGTTGAGTCGGTGTTGTGTTGGATGTGAAATTTCACAAAAAGTGTGGAATTTCCCGGGAACAACTGAACACAGCCAGATTGGAATTGGCAGTTTGAAAGCAATGAGTACCTTTTCTAATACTTGTTAAGAGGTGAAGAGTTTAGTCGGTAGTTGGAAATCGATGTGAAATTTCTCGTGAACATGGCCAGTTTCGAATTAGTATTTGGCAAGCAAAGAGTACATATTATAAACTCGCTGACGGGTGGACAGTTTAGTCGGTGTTGGTTGGCAATCGAAGTGAAATTTCACAAAAAGTGTGGAATTTCCCGTGAACATGGCCAGTTTCGAATTGGTATTTTGCAAACAAAAGTATATTTTATATTAATATGTTTATGAGTTAGGTTGAATAATCGCCGCACTATAGCTACACGGGCTATTGTCTATGGGCCGTCATAATGATGAGTAAATTTTATTCTAACATTTTTTGTGGTAATTCTCTCATATATTGAGTAAGAACAATTTGGAACTTTTTTCCCCTTTCAACTCTTAAAACATGCTACGAAATATAATTCAATTGCTTTTGATCTATGGCCATCTTATAACAACGTGATGACTTCACAACCAATGACTGAGTTGCTTGATTTTAAATTTTCATTAAACCATAGAAGTCAACCGCCTTGTCACTTAACCAGCCGCTAATCGGCTGCATTAAAGCCACGAACAGAAGAATAAATAGGCATACGGAAACCAAAAATGCTTAACGTTTCCATAACCTAAACTAAACATTCTAACAGAAGACATAACATCACTGGTACATTGTCCGTGCAGCTAATTGCTTGCTCGAAACCAAGAAACCGTTACGGTGCCCGCTAGCAAAATTTTTTTGCATTCTGAAATAAAACTTCCTGACACTTTTCTTTAGTATGTATCAAAAGACAAAATATCAGGAAGGAAGCGGCTTACGTGCAACGGTTTGTGATGTTCATGATCTTGAGGGGGCCATGTGTAGATAACTATCTCATTTCCGGAGATATTAAACGGATGTGTAATCGAATGGATTTATAAATTTAAGCTGCTGACTTTGCTGTCTGGCTTCTCATTTCCTATAGCATCTTCTACTTCTTCACAAGCTCAACAGCCTTTTGCAGGCCAAGGCTGACTCGCTGATCCTCCTCCAGTTGGCCCTATTTGCCGCAATGGCTCTCCATCGGTTGACTCCTATTAGATTGAGGTCCCTTTCAACATCGTCGAACCATCGTGTGGGTGGTCGTCATCTACGTCTAGTACCTTCAATTTTGGAAAAAGTCTCTTTTTTGGTGGGGAAATCATAGGGACATCTGTACAGATGGACCAGCCACCTAATTCGGGATGCTTTTATAGTTTTCCTACAGCATCCCCCCTCCAAAAAAAAAAAAAAAAATAGAACAATAATCAAGGCGAGAAGTTCTAAAAGAACTACGTAGAATAGGCGACTTAAATATTATTTTAATACAGAGAGCTGTTGATTTTTATAGGCGATAAAAAAAGTATAAAAGTTAGGTTCTCTGCTAATGAAATTGCGTATCTTAAAAAAAAAACTTAAATCTATCGGGTTTGGGTTAGAACGGAAGTTTACAACGTACGTACGTCCATACCCTACTTTCCAACATGTACTACTAACTAAGTGCACGAATCCATCATCGACTGATAATAATAATTGTATCAAACTCGATTCAAAGAAAGACTGAATGCAGTTTTAATCATAAAAAAGTACATGGTATTTTCTTCCTTATTAACGTAAACGAAGAAATTTCCACAAATAACCCATTAACACAATTTAAAATTCCACAAATCACTTATAGAATTCCACATTAAAAATTGGTCCAAGCTCAACTGTGTTTTCTGTCTGGCCCCTCCCACTCGTAAAAGGGACGCTCGTGTATGTCAACACCCCTCTTCCCCACCTCCCTCCCTGCTGTCGCCAGATCGGGCAGAAATCGATAGCATCGCAACTGGTGGATGACATCAGATCTCGGGTGGCGGGCGGGTTATCCTAATATCGGAATCATGGAGCGGGTCACATAATATCGACTTGCACTAATAGTAGTTTTGATGTGAGTTGGTGAACGATTCCTTACACCGTTCGAGGCAATTTGGTGCTAATAAAGTGTCCTCTATAGTTAAACTCATAGTTTCCTTGCACAGGAAGCCACGACCATGGGCGGAGCTATAAAACGCGAGGAGCAATAAGATGAAGAGGAAATTTCAGCCGTTTTATTTTGTCTTCATCTGATTGCACCGCACGTTTTATGGCTCCGCCCGTGGTCGTGGCTTCTGTGCAAGGAAACTATGAGTTTAACTATAGGCCAGGAACGTTTCGCAGTGAATTGATCAGAACAATGAATGCGGGTGGGTCGAACTTTCGCAAAGGTTCGTCACGGCATGTCTCTTTAGTTTAGTTTTAGTTTTAATTATCGTCGCACTAGAGCTACAACACGAAGGCTATTGGCGACGAGCGTCGTATTTTAGAACCACAGTCAAGTGACGAGCCGACACCTGAGTAGGCATCCAACGCAACCGTAAAGGGCGATATCGTACGCAGCGTTGGGACTTTGAAGGATATTTAACGTGCACTCCCTCCACACGGGGTATTATTCGTCGGGCATGTTTGGCTGCACGGGCCGTTTATAGGTCGGCAGTTATTTTGGCGATGCCCGGACTCGAACCTGGGACACGGCATGTCTCTTTAATTGTAATTCATGAATTGATTTGGTTAAATCAACGTTGATCTAGCTGCGAGCCTATAAAAAACTATTCATAAATCTTCAACAAAAAATGGAAAAAATGTCTAGTCCGGACAGAACTAACCACAAATTAACTAAAATGGACAGGTTATATACACATTTACCAGTTAGTTTGAGGGGCTGGGGAGCCCAGTCGGTTAGCCGCTCGCCTAGCATGGTTCGGGTCCAGGCATCGCCAAAATAACTGCCGACCTATAAACGGCCCGTGCAGCGAAAAATGCCCGACGAATAATACCCCGTGTAGAGGGAGTGCACGTTAATATACGCTCCTAAGTCCCAACGCTGCGTACGATGTCGCTCTTAACGGTTGCGTTGGGTGCCAACTCAGGTGTCGGCTCGTCACTTGACTGTGGTTCTAAAATACGACGCCCGTCGCCAATAGCCCTCGTGTAGCTCTAGTGCGACGATAATTCAAACTAACCTAACCAGTTAGTTTGATTCAGCGACGTCGTTTTTTTACGACTAAAATTGCTAACAGACCAAGGGTCAATAAACGGTATAATTATTCCGTTTGTCATGTAGAAAGGTCCTTGAACAAAATGTTCGAAGAAATAAATGCTCGAGACAAATGAAACACGTACAAACAATGCAATAATAAGACTCCCAAGATTGTCACAACTCTAGTAAATCAAAAATCTAACGATTAATAAATACCAAACAACAGAGCAGCTCAATTTTCAAAAAAAAATATTAAATCCGCAAAAAAAAAGAAAATAAAGAAGAATCTAGTTATTGAATTTCTTTCAACTACCCCCCCCCCCCCCCCTCCCCCCGAATTCTTCATTTCTTTCTGCGGAAAAATAACTCATTAGAGGAGCACCCTTTCCCCCACCACGACACATCAGTTAAAAATAAAAAAATGGCAATTATCCGTGCAGAAAATAATTAGAGAACGCTTATCGGGGAACCGATATTTAAAGACAGTTTTGAATTCTTTGCAAGAGAAATTCATTTGATTTTAATTGTTTTTAATGAGAGATGGAAAAAAACATTTGTAAATTTCATTACTATTTTCTTACTCGAGGTTTTGATTCTTAACCTGGTTATTGACTTGAGTTTTCAGTGGGTGGCATTAACAAAACGATTCTTAAAAAAAAAAAAAACCTTAAAACAGAGATGGCTCATATGTGTTTCTCTAAATAATCTCCAATTTTTCTATATTATTTTTATCTCCCGCTCCTAATATAATAATAAAAATTTTAGATTCTGTACAAACTGTTTTTATAAAGGGGGCATATTAATTTTTTAAAAAGATTATACCATAGCCTCAAACTAATGATCTATAATATATACTGGATGGACCTCCCAGTGCTAACGGATATGAAAAAGTGCAACCAATTCTGGCTCCATCGAAATGGCGGAGTACCACAAATTACATCGACACATTTAGAACGTTTTCGCTAACTGACGGTATGATGAATCGTTAAAAAGGAGCCAAAATATTTACAAAAGAAGCTACATAGTTGTCTCCAGGTATATGGCATCGGTCGCGTTTTCTTAATTTTAAGCTGTCCATCCATTATATATCATATAGATCGTTGCGTTGCCTCAAACCTATCAATATACCAAACAAGTTTACTGCGGAAGGCAGGTAAACTGCAGTATCTAGACTAATAACTTGGACCATTGTTGTAAACTCAATAATTCTAACCTATTAGAAATATATACTGAAAGACTGATTACTTCAGGTCAAAAATTGTCCAATTCATTGTTGTGGTTACTGCAGTTTACCTGCCCACGGCAGTTTATACCAATACCTCAAATTTGGCTAAAAAAAGTGACGAATCGTGCCTACCACGACACAATAGCCCATTACACCGCTTCGGCGGCGTGTGAAGTCAACCAAAAATAATTCGAATTCCACTCGGTTTAATTAGCTGTTGCGCGAACGACCGTGAATCGAATTCCCCGAACGTGTTACGCATATCTTTTCGGCTAAACGTGCAAACGGACCCCGCTTTCAATAGAACACCTGCCCAGTGACGTCATTCCAGGAGTGACGTCACGGACCTAGGCTGCTATGTCTACAGGTTATATTATTCCCCATATATATTGAAAAACTGAGGGTTCCTATAGCTAGCAACACTGTGATATCCATCTTAACATTTATAAATTGGAAAAGTTGTTAGTAAGTTTGCCTATTTCTATCAACGTTTAGAATTTTTAAGCAGGAATTCCAGTTTTCAAACCTGGTTTAGACGATTAAAATGTCAAAACTACAGAGTTATTGTTGAAGTTACTTTAATTAAGTCCTTATATTGATATCCCAAGTGATTCAATGCTTTATCTACTTTTCTAAATTTAAAAAAAAGTCCACCTAAGCAAACTTTCTTGCTAAGAAATCATGAAACTACATAACATACAGAACCCTACAAACTCTTTTGCTATTTTTTCTTTTTTGTTTTCAAATTGCCCTGTCAGAATATTGAGTACGTTCACTGGAGTAATAGTGAAGAATCACTAAACATATTTTGAAATTGATTGATTGAGGTTGAACCCTGAACTTCTTCTGAAGCTTTTCTGCTGAAATCTAAACAATGGGACACGATTTGAATGTATGTCAAACACTGATGTATAGAGAAAATAAAATGCTATAAATGTACTATAATAAGTATTTTTTAAAAACTATTTTAATATAGTCGTTTACTACAAATATGTTCACCCTAAGCCAGGGAGTTTTTCTTAAAGTCCCTAGACTTTCGCTCGACTAGTATGAAGACAGTGTCTTGACAATCTTATGGAAGGATGACCAGATATTTTCAACATCAATGCAAGACAGTGTTAAAGGGGAATGGACACGCTGGACCGGGGGTCTCCAAAGTAAAGGGCATCAGTGTTAATCCTATGGAGAAAAAAATATTTCATCTGCCACATTTATCCGGCTGTATTGAATATTTTTACAAGCGGTTTTTTTATGTGATAAATGTAGCTGACTTACAGGTCCCGACCTTCCCACTTTTTGAAATTGGTTCGAATCTTTTTTTAATTTTCAATAAATAATTTTACACCAAATATTCGAAGCAATTTCAAAAAGTGGGAAGATAGGGACCTGTAAATTATCTACATTTATCATTTAAAAAAAACCGTTTGTAAAAATATTCAATACAGCCGGAGAAATGTGGCAGAGGAAATAGTTTTTTCGCCATTGGATTAACACTGCGGCACTTGAGTTTGGAGACCCGCGGTCCAGCGCGCCCATTCCCCCTTAAAGAAGTAGAAAAAATGCACGTCATCACGTTCATGGTATAGTATTATTGCACATGGACATATAGTCTTGTTCTCGGCTCAAGTCTTGCAATAGGGTGCAAACCAACTAGACAGTTTAGAACAACTTAAATTTAAAACTAACAACTTTTTAAGTTACAATGTAATAAACTTCTTTCCTGTCATTTATGAGAGACTACTGATTGGCTGAAAGTATATAACGCCATTAGTTCCTTAGCTTTATTCTGTTTAGATAAAGAGTTGTCGACAAAGAAAATGTCCTGCTCATGGTTCTAAGGGAGAAATTTTAATCCACACGCAAAATGCAGAACATTTTGAAGTTAAAATTTAATTCTAATAACGGGCTGAGGAGCCCAGTATGTTAAGGCGTTCGCCTTGCATGCGGAAGGTCCCAGGTTCGGTCCCGGGCATCGCCAAAATAACTGCCGACATATAAACGGCCCGTACAGCCAAAAAATATCCGACGAATAATACCTCTTGTATAGAGGGAGTGCACGTTCAATATGCAACAAAGTCTCATCGCTGCGTACGATGGCGCCCTTAACGGTTGCGCTGGGTGCCTACTCAGGTGTCGGTTCGTCATTTGACTGTGGTTTTAAATTATGACGCCCGTCACCAATAGCCCTAGTTTAGCTCTAGTGCGACGATACATAATTCAACCTAACCCTTACCATAATTTATATATAAATGGTCACATTGAATCTTATGGCTCCCACCGTCCAGCCGGGGCCCGGATGGCCTAGTGGGTTGGATCGCAGCCCATTACGCTAACAGTCTGCGCACTGTACCGGGCGCGGGTTCGATTCCTGCCTACGCCCTGGGTGTACTTTCTCTCTCTCTATCTGTGTCAGTAAAAATTATGTGTATGTGTCTGTCTTACTTGACGAAGGTTATAAACGGGTCTCTGATCAAGCACACAAACCCGAAAATAAGGTATCGACCAACCTTATATGGCCACTTTAATGGACAAGTTGCATGAAACGCGAAATCATAATATATGTATTTTTCTGGTACATAAGAAGCTGCAGATTCCGAATGTAAGGTTAAATATTCACAAATATGTTTAATTTCAACAAAAATGCATTTGAAATTTGCCGAAAATGTACGTCACTGAAAACAGCTCTGACGTCAACTGTTATGTTTTGGCGATGTTTTTCCATCTATTCTGTAATACAATTTATAAAATAGTAAACCTTACAATTTCTGCGAAACCTCATTAAAAGAAGAAGACAATATTATTTGTAACCAGTTCATATCAAGGAAGTTAAACAGCTTGTTCCAAGTTTGGTTGTTAGTTAAAATACACACACTAGAGCGCGTATGAGCTATTACAGAACTATTGACTGCTGGATCTGATCGGAATAGTCGAGTGAAATCGTTCAACGTTTGAAGAAATTAACTGGAATGAACATGACATGTTTCTGTAAAATAGCATAACTTTTTTAAGAGTTTGATAAGGATGAAAGCACGTTTCACAGTTTCAAAAGCGATACAGTGAAACGTGATACGAAATAACACATGCCAAGAACAACAAAAAGCCAACCGTGACGTCATCTGTTATGCTAAGAGAGGTTTAACAGGAGTGACGTATTATTAACTTCAAAAATGAATTTAAAAATAAATACATCTTTAAAACCAGAAATACTTGAGTTTTAGAGGTTTTTAATATGCTTAATCTAATAAATATGTTTGTAGAAAACGCTGTAATTGTCCATTATAATAATGAATCCAACCGTCCTGTAAAGTGTTTACTTGGCTACGCGGTAATCGGAATAATCTGTGCGTAACAAATGCGTAACAGACACCTCATTAGGGAGTGAAGCGTGACAAGTGATGCGGAGTAACAGACTTTCTCCGCGCGTAAATGTGGGTGAGGAATCGCACGCTCGCTCGTCCGAAACGGGTAAACACGGGGTGGCGTGGAGGAACGTCGCACAAGAACTGCTGGAATTACATGAATTTTACATCTGGTTTGGTAGAATTAACTTCGAGTGTTACAGATACACGAGTGGCGACGAACGACGTCCTTTTTAGCCGCGCCGACACCCAACGCAACCTTATAGTTTTAGTTGGAATATCATCGCACTAGAGCTATACGAGGGCTATTGGCGACGGGCGTCCTAATTTAGAACCACAGTTAAGTGACGGCATCCACGACTACGCATGCAGTGACGTCACAACCACCATCAATCGTTTCTTAAATCCCACGAACAAACCACCCAGCAGCTAATTCGTCTAAACTAGAACGGTCACGCCAACAGTGACGTCACAATTACGTCAAGCAATGTCTTATTTGCCCACAAACAAACCACGCTCCACCCCGTTCAATGTGTCCATGTTATATATGGATATAGGGGTCCGGGTGGTCTAGTGGTTAAGATAGCTGCGTACGCTATCAGTCTGCGCATTCTACCGGGTGCGGGTTCGATTCCCGCCTTCGCCCTGGGTGTAATTTATCTCTCTTTCTCTCTTAGTAAAAATTCTGTCTGTGTCTGTCTTACTTGACGAAAGTTTATAAGCGGGTTTCTGATCAAGCACACAAGCCGGAAATACATGTCCAACCAACTATATATGGATCCCGGTATTTCCCTAAATGTAATTTAAATTAATTTTTGTTTCGTTGAAACAACGTCGCACAAGTTATACACGAGGGTTATTGACGACGGATTAGATTAGGTTGAATTATCGTCGCACTAGAGGCTATTAGTTGGGCTTCATAATTTAGAACCACAGTCAAGTGACGAACCGACTATTGAATCGTTTCGTAATTTTGGTCAATGTCAAGAGTATAGGCCGGCACCTGAGCTGGCACACAACGCACCCTACCTATAGCGACTCCGTTAGAAAAGGTGAATGCACAGCGAACCGCTTTTGCCAATACTGAATGATTATTTGTTAGAAATAAGGTTAGAAACACCACTTATACAATCTTGACGTACAGGCAAAGAACTCAATGGCGTTCCAGGAATACCCTAACAAAAATTGTCCCAATTCCAAGGAAGATCCCTTCAAACACCTTTCTGGGTGCATAGTTAGCTATTGTAGGTCTTTGTAAAGCACTGTTACTCTACATTACTGTATTTTTTTAATGAAAAGTTTGAAAACGTTGTTAAATGCATGCAATTGATAAATAATTTAAATCGACGGCGTCGTTGTGTTTATGTGAAAATGAAATCAATAATAGTGTTGGAAATGTCGCGTAGTCGGGCACTAAAAACGGATTTTTGTTAATTAAAAGAATATTTTTTTTAATCAACGCATGACTGGCTTTAATTTTTTTTAATATAACAAGATTTATTTTATAGTAAAACATAAACAATTCAGAACAGTCGTATTTTAATCGTAGTGTGTGGCTAGCTAATTAAAGATTAAAACCACAAAAACAACATACAGGAAGCAACATTTAATAAAACCACAATAAAAAAACAGAAAAGTAGGAAACCGCAATCTATCCTTAAGCAATTTCGAAGAAAAAAATTGGGAGTCATATGTCATTTTACTTTAGCAGTTAACTCCATTAACGATTGGCAAAAAAAATCGATACCTGAAAATGCGTTCTGCTCATTATATAAATAAACGTATCCGAATAAACAAAATATAAACACAAATGAAGACCATTGTCCTGAACAAATTATGCAGAACAAAAAAAAGTTAATGAAAAAATAATTTTAATATTAAGGGTTAACTTTTTCATTCGGAAATGGCGGTGTTAAGGGGGAATGGGCGCGCTGGACCGGGGGTCTCCAAAGTTAAGTGAATCAGTGGGAAAAACCTATGGGGAAAAAAACTATTTTCTCTGCCACATTTCTCCGGCTGTATTGAATATTTTTACAAGCGGATTTTTTTTATGTGATAAATGTAGCTGACTTACAGGTCCCGACCTTCCCACTTTTTGAAATGGGTTCGAATCTTTTTTTTTAATTTTCAATAAATAATTTTACACAAAATATTCGAAGCAATTTCAAAAAGTGGGAAGGTCGGGACCTGTAAGTTATCTACATTTATCACATAAAAAAACCGTTTGTAAAAATATTCAATGCAGCCGGAGAAATGTGGCAGAGGAAATAGTTTTTTTCCTATTGGGTTAACACTGGGGCACTTGAGTTTGGAGACCCGCGGTCCAGCGCGCCCATTCCCCCTTAATAATATTCACAAAGTCGTCGTTAATGGTTAGACTCCTAAATTTTTTTAGACAACAAAACTCGTGAAAAAAAAACAGTTTTAGTTTTGTAACATGCATGGTTACAAAGTTATTATATATCGTTTAGAACTGGTGAAAGAACACGGGTCGTTTTGCATTGTTCCACCCCTGGTTGACACAGCTGCGGTGAAACAGCTGCGCTAGAGGGAAGAAATTCGAATGTTGGGCCACGATTTCACCACTTTAGGGTCATGATATAAGTTAATAGGTGGAGAAATTCCCGAAAGCACAATTTTCATAGGCGACTGATCTACAAACAATGCATACCGGTTTATGTTTATTGTCATACTGCAAAGGTGGCTGAAAGGCAACCTTCTTTTTTACAGATGATTTTAAAAAAGATTATTGTTTTGTATGGTGCTCAAGTGGTTCAGTGGATTTATATCTAAATCAAATTTCAATAAAATTACCACTCATACTCAACACGGCCATTTCGAACGTTCCCATTTTTATTCGGTTTTAAAAACGAAAACAAAACATTTTACTGTTGCCATTTGCAATTTTCGAAAAGTCAGAAAACAAAGATAATAGTCAAAGTAGAGGCATCATTTTAACAGAGCTTCAAACAGTAAGAAAAACAAAGATAATGCTCATACAAGTAGAGTTTATTTCACAGCAGTTCCAAACAATTATTATTACGGGATTAAGCAGGAATTCGAAAAAAAAATCAACAATAAATTTCGAAAATATTCGAGCAATGTTGTAGAAAGGCATTTGTGGAAAAATTAAATCGCAGCATAGCAATTTTTAATCCACAGAGAGCTCAGATTTATTGTAATCTGAACGTCAAAATCGGTAGCGAGAGCCACCTATATGGAGCCACAAGAAATGGCTCTCAGTTCTGAGGATATAGCTAGTCTGCAAAACGCAACTCCATTTAAAAAAAGATGAAGTAAGAGTGAAACTGGTGAAGAATGGTGTTGTTTTGAACTGTCAGCACAATATCTCATAGATGGATCCATTATTGGAATTGCGATATGATTTAATTGAAAATTGTCATTTCTCCAAGAAGTTTTACGGAGTGACTAAATCCCTGCCCAAAACTCGCAGCCGAAACCAGAAAAAAGGTTGCTTTAAACATTGCGCCAAATGTAGATATTAGTAAAATACGCCAATAACCCAATATTACGCATGGGCGATGTAACAGGTTGTTTGTGATTCGAAATGTGTTGATGAATTTTGTATATTGTATTTTGTATATTTATTTTCTTCAAAATGTATGCATTTCATAATGCAACAACTAAACTATTATTATCAAAATTTAATATTTATTAATGGCACAGACTTCTATGGCACGGACCAACTGAACAGAATTGATTTCGATTACATTTGGCGATTTTAGAATTGACAATCTAGCGATCAATAGCCAATGCCTGCAACCTCGTGATAGTTGTTTGTGTACGGGTTTTGGGCAGGTACTTAGCTTCCGCGGAAATTATAATGATGTTCCTACATTATATGTCTAACTTGAAGTTGTAAAACAAATAACATCATCTGTTATGTATTTCATCCCCAAAATGCCACATTTGAAACATTTGCTTGATCAATGGTTTTATGTCGATTACAGACAACAAGAAGTGAATTTTTATTTTACAATCGGTCGCACTATGAATTCGAATTTTCTAGGTGTAAATACTAATATCACTCAAGACATTAACGCATGAAAATAATAATAATAAATATTCATAATATACCATGCAACTTCATTTATTCTCTTCACAAACCAATATGAAAAGAAAACAAAATTCAAAAAGTAAAAGCGAGCTTTTACAATAACAACCAGATCCAGACCTAATTTTTTAAAAAATGAAATCCACAACTCTTTCAATAAAACCCATTATGCTACACAAAATATTCTCATTCTAAACCCGAGCAATAAATAATAAATAAAAAAAGAAATGGAGAACTCACGCAATGGCAGAAATGTCCGTCTTGTTCTTTGTGGCAGCAAGCAAAGGAAACGGGTGGAATGGGGAATATGCATCGCTCGAGCGACGGCCCCGATTTTCGGTGGCCTTTCAAGATTTCTCCGAAAAAGAGATCATTTACAACAGCAAGGCGCCTTTTTGCATTGCCCTTCGACGAGTGGTAAACATAATCCATAACCCGGTAAATCTAATCCATAACAAATTCATAGTAAAGTTTAATGGGAAGATCACGTGACCTCACATGTACGCGGCGCGATGGAACCAAAGGGCAAATGGCGTGTTGCACCAATTAATAGAAAATATAGAAAAAAAACTTAATTCAAAATTACAAAAATACCATAAAAAACTAGCGCATTTCGAATTTTTAGGACTTTAAAAGGAGAAACCTTTTATATCTACGATTTTTTTTATATTTGAATAAACATATTTTGTAGAATTTTGCCTTATGTGTGCAACATGCCCATTTTGCCTCTTTTTGGTTCCATGCGCTCCGTCTTAGCATGAGTCACGTGTCTGCCACTATACTTTAACTTGTATCTAAGCATAACTCAAAACGGCGACTTTGGATACATTACTTTATTTGAAGAATACGTTATTTTTAAGTTTTTTAAATTCGATGTTCGTATTACTTAATTTATCCTACATAAATTTTTTCAAGACTATGGTCTTTATTTGGCTTACATTTTGTTTAGTTTATTTAGCCAAAAAATAGGTCATTTTCGAGTGGCAAATTATCTTGCCAATCGTCGTTTATGAGTGACGTCATTCAGTGAATTTATACGGAGTAAAATAGTTTTGTTCTTATCGTGATTTCAATGCTGGTATACAAGATATTTTCGTGATTTCAATGCTGGTATAAGATATTTTCGTGATTTCAATGCTGGTAAAAGATTTTTCGTGATTCCATGCTGGTATATAAATATTTCGTGATTTCAATGCTGGTATATAAGATTTCGTGATTTCAATGCTGGTATATAAGATATTTTCGTGATTTCAATGCTGGTATATAAGATATTTTCGTGATTTCAATGCTGGTATATAAGATATTTTCGTGATTTCAATGCTGGTATACAAGATACTCGTATTTTCGTGTTTTTTACGATGCTGGATACACGTTATATAGTACGACCATCTTTTGATAAAGAACGGATACATTTTAAGTCAAAATGGTGTTTTTGGACGAATATCGCGCTTGATACTTTTGATGAATATTATTAAGTCACAAATTGTGAGATTTCAAACTGGATATTTTCAGTGGCCTTTCAAGATTTCGCCGAAAAAAGGATCTTTAACAACAGCAAGGCGCCTTTTTTGCATTGCCCTTCGACGAGTGTTAATCCTTAATGTTATATAACCAAGTGAATTTATAAGAAATAAATTAGTTTTTTTATGACTGGTAAATAAGATATTTTGGTGTTATTTAACGATGATGAATACACGGTATAGTAATTTTCAAGTTGCTTAATGTAATGTCACCGGTTGAATTTGTAAGGAGTAAATTAATGGTGTTTGTATTGGTATGCTAATAAATAAGTATTTTTGTGTTATATATGATTCTAGATACACCGTATATTGTATGTAGTGGTGTAAAAGGCCAATGCATTTATAAATTGGGGCAAATGTCCAATTAAAATGTTTGAAAAGTTTTTGGATTAAGTAAGTTTTTAATGCCCTAAATCCAAAAGAGTCAGGACTTTTATGAATTTCTGAGAAATATTCAATTATTTCTTCGATATATAAATTTTTTGTCAAACAAAAAAATTATAAATTTGTTCAAAAATAAATTTTCTTTAAGATATTTTTTTTAAGCGACTTCCAACGCGACAGCTAAAGAATGGATACGTTATAAGCCATTTTGGTTTTTATGGATAAATATCGTACATGATTCTTTTGCTGAATATTTTAAGCCATAAATTGCAAGATTTCAAACAGAATGTGTCCAGTTCCCTTTTTTTAAAAAAAAATATACAAATTCAAGGCATTTACAGGAATATTTGTATGGTACAATTGTAATATTCCAACTTCTTGGTCAACAATGTTTCAAATATAGCTAGCTATGTATGTCGCCTCAGGACAATTTCTAAATTAAAAAAAAAGACTGAATAAAAAAAAAAGACAAATAGAAATGGCTCTAAAAATGTACCGAAATATACATAAATAGACTTACAGTATTAAGATGATTCCTCCACAGCGACACCCAGTTAAATCTGTAATACAAAAAGATTCTTAGTATTTATTAAAATTCATCAACTTTACTTATACAAATTTCAGCATTCTGAAATTTAAAAGGATTTTTTAAAAAAAAAAAAGATGCATTTAACTCAGCAAGTTTCCAATGTTTTAATTTAAACATTTAAACGAAAGCAATCAGTTAAATTTGCGTTTTAACAAAAATTCTAAATTACACATACAATTGATAAAAACAACCCAACATATAAACAAACTATGAATGCACTAAGAAACGAAAATGCTTCGATATATATATAAGATATCCAAGAATCTATAAGTCAATTAAAATGCAATGCAAAACCCTAACCCGGTGTGTGTAACCGATCCTTAAACTTGGATAATTTAATTAAGATATTGGAGATCACTACCCAAGAAGATTAGATAAAAATAGAAGGGAAATTATTATGGGTTCTCCGATTAAAAACCCCGAAATACTTCGGAGGCCGATGTAAAATTGGGCATTCTCGTCTTCAATGGAGTGGAAGCGGGAAATGCGGTCTTTGAAAAGAACAGTAGATGTTGGTTTGTGTTCTTTGCGATACAATTTTCTGCATTTATCATTTTGCAGAGCGTAGACTACACTGTTAAAAAATTTGTGCTTGGTTTCACCATGATATTGGTTCCTAGTAGCTGCAACGGCGGTGTGGTGAAATGTTTCACCTTTTTTTCGGTGTTTGGTTGAACCATTTTTCTGGATTTGGAAACAAAAACCAGAGAAATGGTTCAACCGAATACCAAAAATATGGTTTAACGTTTCACCACACAGCCGTTGCAGCTACTAGGAACCATATTTTTGGTGAAACAAAGTGCCTAATTTTTAACAGTGTAGGACCCAAAATAATATATTTTTCAAAAAATGGGAGCTTGCTGACTCATTTTTTTCTCCATTCAATAGCTCATTTCGCTTTTATAAAAAATAATAAATTCATTTCGGATCAAGTACCTTCTCTTACTTTAATAAAAAAAATTTTCAATGAAAAAAATATCTGTTTAGAAATCTAATATAATGATTAGAAAGAAGAAAAAAATCTATTGGCTTGTTTCAGTGACGTATTTCTTTCCTGCTTTTTCTTATTTCGATGCTCAGTTCCGACGTGACACTGATTCGCCAATAGAGGCTCGAGAAAGAATTTATTTTCATTCAGCATTTCTGTTGCCACTCAAGACTTGAATCATGCCCATTGAATTATACACAACGATTAAACAATAACACCTAAAGTAGTTATAAATTTAAAAAAAAGTAAAACGATTTTATAGTGTTACAAAATAACACAGCATGAGTTATTTATTTTATTACTACAACTACCATACAGAACAAGTCCATTTACAGGTAGAGGACTAAAACAAGACAGATCACAAATACAAAAAGGTAAAAGGGAACACCAAAAGAAAAACGAGGAATAAAAAAATTGCAATGTCAATATTAAGAAAATTTTATGTAAATTAAATAAATTTTTAAAGAACATTGTAACTAAAGAACAGATTTCTGCATCGTGTGTCAAACAACAATTGAATTGGGACTATTTTTTTCTATTCTTTCCCATCAATAAGGAGCAGACGATATTGAGTTTTAATAAGATATCCCCCCCCCTTTGCGGCTCCCGAAATGAGGAGCATGATCGCTTTTTATTCCCACTCCAAATGGAGATTATTGGAAGAAGAGTCATATTCGACACCTGTAGAATGAGGTTCAAAATTAAATAAAATAAATTATTTTTTTAAATAAATACATTTTCAACATGTAATTGGAGAGTTTTTGTTTTTAATCAGAAAGGAAATTTAGAAATGTTTTGTATAGAATTTTATTTTTTGGTGAAATGTGGTTACATGACATAGAGTTTTAACCAGAAACAATTGTCAGAGTCGCTTTGAATAAGAAAAAAATTATGTAAACATTGATTTTTTTTTAATTATTCAACATTGTAATAAAAATATTTTTAGAATTCAATTAAAGTAAAAAAATTAAATATATTTGAATATAAAGTAGTTTCCACATATATATCATAATTAAAGTATTAGATTGGCAGATCATGTGACCTCCAATGCAAACGAAGGGACGCGCTTGGAGACCAGAATAAGAGGGTAATGGGGCCAGGGTTGCCACCAGTTTTAGGAGAAAAACACTACGAAAAAATACCATTTAATTCTAAAATTACAAAACAATACCATAAAAATTTTAGCTGCATTTTGGAATCTTTTTAGTGACTTTAAAAAAAAAACGTGAAACGCTTTGCTAGTATTTTTATGGTACGTTTTTGTAATTTTAGAATTAAATGGTATTTTTTCGTAGTGTTTTTCTTCTAAATCTGGTGGCAACACTGGCCCCATTGCCCTCTTATTCTGGTCTCCAAGCGCGTCCCGTCGTTAGCATTGGAGGTCACGTGATCTGCTAATCTAATACTTTAACCAAGGATTGGAAAGTTACTTTTAAAAAGTAACTCTGTTACAGTTACAGTTACTTAATATGAAAAGTAACGCGTTACAGTTACTTAATACGAAAAGTAACGATTCACAGTTACTTTTTGAAATTTCAAGTTATAAGAAAAATTGAAATTTAGCCATCTTACCATTTTTCAAAGAAAACCAAGATTAACGAAACATAAGAACACACAAAATGCTGAAATTATAATTAATATTTTTTTATTTAATTTCAATCCTGGTTCAATCCAAGAAATAGGTGTGAACGTGCCCTCTCTCTCTCTCTCCACACACACTTTTGCGTCATTGTTGTAGAACCCATTCAGGTTCAGGCAACACAAAGGGGTTTGCACTGGTCGAAACTTGCCGAACGACAACCTGCTTGACAGTCAGCGTGATTTATTTCAAAACCCTTCTTTTCGGTAGAAGCCTGTAATTACGGGTCTTATAATGTGATACTTGGAAAGGTAAACAGACAAGGAGTAACATTCGTACTTTAACAATTCTGGCTGAAAGCAGTCGTCACGCCTTTAGCAGCCAAAATGGACTATGCATTTTGCTTTTTCCCTCCCAAGAAAAGCTCATATTTCGGGAATGCGAAAGATTGGAAATATATGTTCCCTTCTTAGGAGTGGAATTTCAAAATAAGCATCAGACAGCCTTCTGAAAGTAACGGAAAAGTAACGCAATTTTTCGTTACTTCGTTACCGCTAAAAGTAACTAAGTTACAGTTACAGTTACTTTCTGAAAAATGTAACGGCGTTATCCGACGTTACCTAAAAAAAGTAACTGTTACAAGTAACGTCGTTACAAATAACGCGTTACTCCAATCCCTGACTTTAACTATGATATCTATGACTTTCCAGTATATTATTATTTGGTTCATCAATTAATGTCTCACTACCAACTATACGCGCGCAATTTGTAACTAAACAAAAGAAAGGCCCTTTTAATCCTGAACAATACTTCAAATTATCACCAATAAAATAATCACTCAACACCTTTCATTACCCACCCCCCTCCGATTACATCTAACCCCTTCAATTATCGAGGGCTTTAAACGCTCCCTAAAAGTAGGGGGGGAGTACTGTAATCCGCTGTCATCATTTTTATTGAACGAAATCTCCGGCGAAAAGGGGTGGAAATATCAAACAATTACTCCACCCCCCCCTCCCAATTATTTTGCGGTCTCGCCCCCCCCCCTTTATTTGAGGGGGCGAACGCCATTAAGCGATTTCTGATAAGGGTGAACAGTCATGAATAGCAAATAGGGGGTTGGGGGGTTGTTTCTATTACAGTCAATAGGTATGGGATCGACTTACGTGTTGAAGAGAGCCGTGATGAACGTTTATGTTTCTGGTGAACGCACGGCAGATCGTGGTTGACCCAGAGAGCCTGAAGCCCTGGTTTGTATTAGAACACCAAATCGGACGCTGAGCAGTGCGTCCGAATTTTCCGCTTTTTAATTGGCCCTAGTTGTCACGTGACCGCTGTACCAAAATTAACGTTGATCTCGGCGTTCGAAAATCTCGAATCAGTCGTGGTTTGATTCGAGCGTCCAAAACGCGCGAAATGGCCAATGTTTCTACCTATTCGAATAAGATAACGGTGGTCTTTGCTTACTACGCATGCGTTAGATGCGGACACATCGCTAGACGTGAATTCTAACAAACCACCCAAGCAAAGATAAGACGCAGGTATCGATGAGCAGGGCGTTTTTTAACGCTTTGACGTGCGTTTACAGTCCTTACAAACCAGGGCTTTAAATTGGCATTAAACTGCTTGGCGCAGTCAGGGATTGTTATCTATCGTCGCACCAGAGCTGCACGAGGGCTTTTGGTGAAGGGCGTCGCAATTTAGAACCACAGTGAAACTTCGTGCCGAAACCTGAGAAGGCACTCAACGCAAGTTTTAAGAGGAATTATCAGTCCCATAGAGCTAATGCATTAGTTTTGGAATCACAACTTCCGCAGAAGTTTTGCTTTGTCATGTTATCCCTTTTTTCCCAGGTATGGGAATCAAAATAACATCGAAATGAAACAAATTTGAAACGAAAAAGGTATCTAGTTATTTAATTATATGTTTTTGAAGTTTTAAAATGCCCCAAATGCCCAGCAGATGGCGACACTGTTTTAAAACTTTATCAATTAATAATTAAATAACCGGGTGTTATTTTCTTTTCAATTTTGTTTTAAATTGATATTATGATGATTCCCATACCTGGTAAAAATGGGATAACATGGCAAAGTAATTCTTTTGCAAAAGTTGTGATTTCAAAACTAATGCATTAGTTAGCTCTATAGGACTGCCAGTCCCTCTTAAGGGCGACATGATGTGAAAGTAAAATTCTACCTTTCCTATGGGCTTTTGTTTGCTATTGATTCATTACCAGACAACAACATTTATGTATAATGTACATTCATTCTGAAGGTCTTCCATCGTAGTAGAAAAGCCACTTTACAGAGCTGACTTTATAATCTTCACTCCAGAGGTACACATTCATGTACCTTTGAAGAATTCCACTTCACAACTTAACTTTACAATTTTTCTTAATATTAAATTTTCGATTATAAACCATATGTTCAAGGTTTCCAACAATGTCTATACCAAATCAGCTAATTAAGTAATTGTGTCTCTCTATATTAAAAAAAAGTAAGCTCTTTTAACATGTCCGGAGCCATAACACCATGAAATATTCATCTTAGAACTCCATTCTTTTTCTGGAATGTGTGTCTTCCCTTATACCTCGATGCGGTTTTTTTTCAAATTTCAATTAGTTTTTTAATAAAAAATAAAAAAAATTAGTCTTTCTATGTTAAAGTATTGGCTTTTAAAATGTCCGGACCCATAACAGCATGAAATATTGATGTTACAAGTCCAAAAGTTTCCTGGAATGTGTATCTCCCTTATACCTCGTGTTTATAAAAATATATATATACGCGTAGGGTTTTTTTCTGTTTATATATAAGAGGTAATACAAATTCGTTTTAGCCACACATTCCATTCCATGTTTGTAAACATTCACCTATGAAAGTTTATAAATCTTCAACAACAAAAGAAATAACGTTATAATTAACCGAATACTGTACTACCAAAAAAGCAGGTATGCAGTCGCCTAATATGTTGTTAAAGAGCAGCTCTAATGTCTTTTTGGTTTAAAATTAATCAAACAAAAACAAATCCCGGAATTGTTTATAACAAATAAAACGCTTTTTTTTCTGTGTAAACCCAAGCGCGGCGACCCAATGTACCGCGACTAATTCTTAGTTACGTAAACTATAAACGCGCGAACGGCCATGAAATGGAAACAAATTTCGCGGGAAGAGAGAGTGAAAATGGAATAGGCTATTATATGAAGGGGAAATTGTGGAAATTTCCGAGAAAGTTGATGGTTGTCAATGGAAAATTACAATGTTTATAATTATAATTAAGTAAGCGCTTGAGATTATTAAATAATTATTACGATCGAAATGTAAACAAACTATATATTTTTAATAAAATTACATTAGTTTTCAAATAAGTTTTAAACCTCTTATGTATGGTTTTTTTTATTTTTTAAATACTATTTAATTATTTTTAAAAATACACTTTGATATATGATGGTTATACATTAAGGAAAAAAATATATATTTCTTTTTTAAAAAATCTCTTTTCGCTAGAACTTAATTATTTTAATTTTTAAAACATAGGCATCACCTTAACTTAACATTGATGATGATGCATTAAGTTTGGAGAAATTGTATCCTTTTAATTGTATACAACATAAAATCTTTTTTTTTCTTCAATTGCTAACTTTATCATTCTAAAATATCAATATAGCTCCTAACAGAATACTAATTGATAATGTTGTCGAACTTCAACAATATTTTAAAGTCATAAAGTTAATTAAAAATGTATGTTGCCAAATTTTCAATGTGTACCAAAGTGTCTGTGATTTATTTATTTTTATTATATTTTAAGAATTAGGTCGAATTTTTGAATTATGTATCGCTCATAAAACAGTAAAGAAATAAATTTGATATTTAATAAACAGAGCAGCTAATAATTTCGAAATAATCACTGTAGCGGAAAATTTGAATAAACATGGGTTGCGCTTGTTTTATAAATTATGAATTTAACAAACGGTAGAAAAATCATAGAGGAAATATTTGTTAAATGAATTTAAAGATAAATAACGATATTGAACAAGAATGAGGTTAATAATTTTTGAAGTGTTAGCAAAAGCACACGTAGTCAACGTAAGATTTTTTACAATGTATTAGATATTTTTGTTTAAAAACAAAAATACATACAGAACATATTGAATTTTCCACAAATCGACAAGAACTTTATAAATATGCAAGCCTTTATACATTCGACAAAATTGTCTGCAATAAAAAAAGAACTCCAAAAACAGTCAAAAATTTCACAAATAATTATAGCCCAATTCGGCAACATATTAACTGTTAACTATGAAAGATTTGCAAACACAATAAATTTTAAAACACATACATTTTTTTAAAAAAACATAAATTTTATTTAAATGATTAAAACGTATAACTAAATTTTCTAAATTAACAACTTAAATAAGCAAACCTTTGTATATTCTACAAAATTGTCTGCATTGAAAATAGCCCAATTTGGCAACATATTAACTGTTAACTGTAGCAGACGATTTGTTAACACAAGAAATAATAAAACGGTATTCAAATGATTGAAACATTATGGAATTTTCTAAATTGACAAATACATTGTTAATAAACGCAAGCCTTTACATATTCTAGAAAATTGCCTGCAATGAAATCTCCACAAACATTCTATATGTACTCCCCTTTTTAAAAAAAATCTAAAATTTCCGGCCCTCTTTTCTCCCTCCAACAGCCAAAAAAAAAAGAAGTTAGAACATCTGCCAGCCCGAGCGCGCCAAACAACAACAAGTGTCCAAGATGGCGGCCGCGGATGCACGGGAGAAGCGAAAACTCTCCAACTATGACAAAAATGTCGGTCCCAGCTTCCTCACAGAACGAAGGAGACGTAAACATTGCGTTACTACGGTAACTACACAACACCTGGTCTTGACTGGGACTGAAAGTGAACATGGGGGGGAAGGGGAGCTGATGTTCTGAGGTCAACGAAATGATCACGCGAAAAGAAGGGGAAATCCAGTTTCTGCAAGGCCAAGTTTTTATTCTTTTTTTAATAGAACATGTAGCTTTTTATGATGGGTTTTGTTTGTGGCTGTGGTTATTCTTATTGGAGGCTTTTGGCTGTTTGGTGGCTTGGGGAAACGTTCGATTTTGTTGTATTAGTGCGAATGTGGTATTTGCTTGGAAAGTTTTGAACAAAATCGTTGATGCTAAAATTCTCATTAGATCCCATCGCCTCATTTATGGGGCATTTCCAGAATTTAAAAAAAAAAGTTATTAAATTTGAAAGAATAAAATATAGAGTAACATGTGATTAAGAATACAAACGTGAAAAATTTAGGGTCAATTTATTTCATAAAAATTTTTGGGAGTGAAATTTATTTTACCAGTTTTTCATATTTTCCATTTAATTAAAACAAACATTATTTAATTCTTCAAAATACATGATCTTTCGATATAATGATTAATAAGAGCGAGCTCAACTTAGTGAGAAAAAAATCGCAAGCTGATGATTCCAAATGGAATCATTGGAGGTGAAAGGGTTAAACCATGCGTTCTCCTAATTGTTGTGAGCAGTGTATAACAACCGGTCTCATTACTGGACGATTCATATTAATTCAGTTGACGCCCTTTTAAACAAGTTTCGACAATTTCGAGTGTGTTGACCAATTAACTTAGCAAAAAAATAATATAACGTCCCAACACCCATAACCGCAACTTAAAAACAGTCCCAGTTGAATAAAACAAACAGGTAAAACCATAGATATCATAGTTAAAGTATTAGATTGGCAGATCACGTGACTTCCCGTGCCAACGCCGGGACGCGCATGGAGGACCAGAATAAGAGGGCAAAATGGCCAGTGTTGCCACCACTTTAATGAGAAAAATGTAACGACATCATCGGGAAAATACCATTTAATTCTAAAATACTAATATTCTCTTAAAACTAACAAGCTTATGTAACTTAACGCAGTCAACATAAGCTTGTTAGTTTTAAGATGATATTATTTTAGAATATAATTCTAAAATTACCAAAAAATATCGTAAAAATACTAGCTGCATTTTGGAATCTTTTTAGCGACTTCAAATGCTTTACTAGTATTTTTTTGTAATTTTAGAATTAAATGGTATTTTTCCGATGATGTCGTTACATTTTTCTCCTTAAAGTGGTGGCAACACTGGCCATTTTGCCCTCTTATTCTGGTCCTCCATGCGCGTCCCGTGCGTCGTTAGCATTGGAGGTCACGTGATCTGCCAATCTAATACTTTAACTATGATATCTATGGATAAAACCATTATCAAATTAGATTAACAAAGTGTGCGTAGAAAAGTAGTGTACGAATCTTATTCTTATAATGTATTGATTCACCTTTCAGTTCAATATTTTGCATTTTAATTTATTTTAATCGAAACATTTTTATTTTCTTTTTAAGGCTTACGACTTCCAGGTTAGGGTTAGGTTCAATTATCGTCGCACTGGAGCTACGCAGGAGCAATTGGCGACTTAGCTTAACTTAGAGGGCGTCATAACTTAGAACCACAGTCAAGTGACGAGACGACACCTGCTACTACTTACCTACAGGAAAATCACATATAGCCCGCCTGCATACAATGTAAAAAAGTTGGGATATTCCTCGCTTCAAAATGTTCCTCTTATCAATACACGTCAACAAGAGTAAATGAAAAAAAGCTTATCGCAAAAACGAAGATAAGACCGTGGAACACGAAACGAGATAATGGTGCAGTTACAATATTCTAAACGCCTTCGTAGATGCATCGCGTGCTTTTCCATTCATAATTTAGTGGAATTCATTCAAAGTTACACGAAAGCTTAATTTACAACGTTGCAATTCAATTTAGCAACTATATAATTAATAATTGAAAAATAAACATTGCAAAATAAGCTGGATTTTCCATTCATATTTTAAAGGTTTATTTAGTGAAATTTATTCAAAGTACGACAGCTTAATTTACAATGTTGTAATTCGATTTCACAACAATATAATTAATAGTTGAAAAATAAGCATTGTGAAATAAACTTGCTTTTCCATTCATAATTTAAAGGTTATTTAGTGAAATTTATTCAGTAACACGAAAGCTTAATTTACAATGTTGCAATTCTATTTAAGAACTGTATAATTGATAATTGAAATACAAGTACGGTGCAAGGTACCATACTATAAAAACATAATTGAATTTCGACTATAAATGATATAGTACGGCAATAGTAATTAATGGTTGATTGAAAATAAATTCTTTCTCGAGCCTCGATTGATAAATCCATGTCACGTGGAAACAGAGCACCAATCGAAGGAAGACAGGAATTTTAGATGGAAGTAATACGTCACCTAAAACAAGCCAATAAGCTGTATATGTGCCCATGATTTTGCAATGCGTGGTGACTGTTTATTTAGAATATTCTGGGTTTTAAAAGATCAGCATATAAAACAGATCTTGCACCCTTTTTCTTGGAGCATTGGAGGTTAGCATTGGAGGTCACGTGATCTGCCAATCTAATACTTTAACTATGATATCTCTGGAGTTGTCTCAACTTCACAACTACCATGTTGAGTAGGCCTAATGTCGGCATGTTTTGTATATTCTCATAGAAAAGAAAAAATGAACTTGGCCTCGATTTTCCTTTTTAAACTGTGGCAGTCAATACGTTAATCGAAGTGTCCATTGTTACATATAGATAGATACACTTTTACAGCCATGACTTTTCAACTTCTAGCAACACTACTTGTCGCCAAACCCCGAAACACAATCAAAGCCCGACCTTCGAAGCTCCAACATGAAATGAAACTTCAGATGAAACTTCAGAAGAAATAAAAATCGGACGCCTAAACAGTCATTGTCAAATGGCTGTCACCCGACCAACTAACATGCTGACTTTGAAACATTTCGGCAGACATGACGCCATAACTTTTGATTGTTCTAGAAAAAGAATCAATAAAATGGAACGAACAGCAGCTGTTTCCGCGAAACAATCAACCAATATTCGAACAATTCCTATCCTTTTTTGCCAAAAACCAGCTAATTTAAATGTTTTCTGTTTTTATTATATCGATTATATTTCGGAGAAAGGATTATAAGATTCCAGCGAGAAGATTAGTGCCAGCAAGTGTCAAATGACATCGAAATCGCCTTAACTTGTCGAGGGCGATATTTTTTTTTTCTATGTAAGTAAAACTGGTAAAAACAAGAAGAAATTGGAAAATAAAAGGATTCGATGTGAGGCGGTTAAAGAAAAAAATAGTTTTATCAGTTAATGGTTGGAATTAAAATAGATGTAAAGTAAAGTGAGAAAAGATACTCTAGAATATTAAGAATTTAGATGCAGATTTTTAAAAATTCAGGAGTAGAATTTTAAGAATTTCTTTTAGATGTGGTTATAGAAAAAGTACTGCAAATTGTTTAGTTAAGGGTTGTAATTAAAATAAATGTTTATTAAAGTGGGAAAAGATCTAGAGGTGATTGGTTATAGAAAAAGTACTGCAAATTTTTCTTAGTTAATTGTTAGAATTAAAACAAATGTTAAGTAAGTGGGAAAAAGATATAAAATTTTAAGAATTTAAATAGAGATTTAGAAGAAAAATGTAAATGGGGAATAACGAATAGTTGTATTTTTGCCGTTATTCCTCATTTACATTCCCACATATTTTCCCCGGGATTAGTAACAACAACATTTTTGCCGTGATATGTAATTTCGCTTGATTTTGATGAACTGAAATATTGTATTTAATGATTATTAAAAATTATAAGTTTACCTTTTGGAATTAAGAAATTTTAATCCTTACGCGAACACGAGGACATTTAAAAAAAAAAGGAGATTGTACATTATTTTAGAACTCTATGAAACAGACTAGACAGGACAAAAACCTAAACAGTAATACTGTACTGCGACAGGGTGGTAACAAAATCCTTTAAAAAAGTTCCCTGATATTTCCATGATTTCCCTGATACTTTCATAAAAAATTCCCTGATTCTACAATTACTTTTTAGTTTAGTTTGAATTATCGTCATACTAGAGCTATACGAGGGCTATTGGCGACGGGCGTCATAAATTAGAACCACAGTCAAGTGACGAGCCGACACCTGAGTAGCACCCAACGCAACCGTTAAGGGCGACATTGTACACAGCGTTTGGACTTTGGGGCATATTTGGTTTTAGTTTAGTTTAGTTTGAATTATCGTCGCACTAGAGCTACACGAGGGCTAATGGGGGCATATTTGGCGTTTGATAATAATTGACAGTTTTTTGCATCTGCATGATTGGAAGAGAGTTGAGTTTACTTTCGTAGCTCTGGTTCAGGCCAATCGGACCAACTAGAATATTTTCTTTGGATCAAGAAGTGTCCGCTAGTATCACAAGAACAACCTAAACCTACTGTTTACATAATCCGAAATGGAAAAAAAATTCTCTGATATTTAGCGAAATTTGAAAAATTCCCTGATATTTCCGGAATTAAAAAGTTCCCTGAGAATTCCCTGATTTCCAGGTTCTGTTACCACCCTGTGCTAAATGCAGTACTTCTGGTCACCCGACTTCTCCTGTATTATAAAAGGATTTAGATATAGACAGTCACCTTAATTTTCAAACAGTCAACAAGCAGGTTCAAATCCAGGTTAATACGTTGACCTTTATTAACCACACACAAAAAACTATCATCACAATAAACTTATATCTAAGCAATAAACTCTAAAGCAAGTCGTTAGATATGCATTAAAGCCAATGCCCTTTGAACTAAAAACTTAAAGGATAAACATTTAATAAACACATTTCTTAAAAATAAAAAAATTAAAACCTAAATAATAATAACAATAACCAAGACCATGGAACATCAGACAATGTTAACAAATACGGAAAAGCTATCATTACAAACGTAACGTAAAAAAGTCAACAATAAAATAAATAGCATAACAACAAAACAGTGTAAACGACCCATTCAAATCGAGAAAAGAAAAACCAGACTTTTTCTAACCCAAAACTCTTTTTTATAAAAAGCAAGTTTCTTTTAGTAACAATTATACCTGAGAACAACCCCTTTCGATCGTGAGAAACAATCGCTAATCATTGGGAAAAGAAAATATGATAAGAATAAAAGCAAAGCTCTGAATCATTAGAAGCAAGAAACAGAGGTGGGCATGTTAAAGACATGAAAGGTTTGTTGTGAAATACCTGTTTTTATGTAGGAACAACCTTACTTTTAGAGAAATGGTACCAATGTTTTTTAGGTATAACAGTATAAGACGCACGTTTTAAGGTATAAGACGCTCGATGACCGACGTTTAAGAACTTTTTCGATTATCCATTTTCAAAAATCCATAAAAAAAATTGTCACTAGTTAGGTAAGCCAAATATTCATTTTTTTTCAGTGGGTAGTACGCACGAGACACTATTTGGTAAATTTTTATCAGCTGATTCATGAAGGACTTCAAGTTTTTTTGATATTAAGTAATTTCTTTAGAGAATGTATTTTAATAAACATAAAATCTGGTTTTGTATTTTAAAAAAATTACATTGCTTTCCACTGTTTTCAAGTTATTTTTCCCCATTATTGCAATCGCCCACGATATTTTAATGATATCAAAAAAGAAACTTATGTATTTAACATACATAAATAAAAAAAAATTATGATTATATTTACATCTTTCGTGTGCCAGACTCCTGTTACCTGTACAAGATTTTGATTTTTTTTTTTAATATTGTTCTTTTATGTCCTTTTTGCAGAAAAAAAATCATTTCAAGAAATTTATCAGTCATTTACTTTTCATGATATTCCAAGCCTAATTTCACACCCAGAGGAAAATAAAAACTAATTTCCATTGAGAGTTATGACAATCATAGAAAATCTAACAATAAGACACAACTCTTACTCCCGCAATATAACCAAAACAAAAAACGAAAAAAAAAGCCGCAGAGCAGGCGACATCACCGTGAGAGGCTTTTTCTTCGGCCATACAACTCAAACTCAAAGAAGCACCCGAAAACCCGAAATTCCGGTTCCAACTACTCTTGTTGTGGCCCACAATGGTGCTGCTGTTTACTACCCCCCCCCCCCCCCTCCCCAGCAGATAAATAACCTCCTCTCTCGCCCAAGGGGGGGGGGGGGGGTTGAACCTCTTTACTTCCTGTCCTGTGGTTAGGGCAACTCGTTCGAATATAGAATAATAATAAAAAAAAGTTCTAAGAATAATAATGAAGTGTCGAAGTTGGGTTTTCTCTGGATCACACCCAAAAAACGGCGCGAACTTTTCAGGTTCAAAGAAAGAGGCAAAAGAGTCAAAGGGTAAGGAGGGTTGTTCGTGTCAAGGTTTATGTTTATTTACATTAAAATTTTATATATTATTTATATATATATTTATTTACTTTAACATTTTATATATTATTTACTTGTTTATTTACTTTAAAACTAAAAACTAAACTAATCGGAGCAATTGCCCATGAGTGGGCCAAGGCCTGCCGTGCCCATTCCAGCTTTCGTGACCCAAGGCTCTGGGGTGCTAGGCATATGTCCCGGTAAGGTGGTCAGCCTCACGCGGAATACCAAGTGTTTAGTTCCCAAGCATGCTTGGTACCCATTTTATCGACCCACTTAAGGGATGAAAGGATGGGTCAACCTCGCCCAATCCGGGATTCGATCCCCGGACCTGTGACGTGGCAATGCGAGGCACTACCACCAAGCCACTGGGCCTCTATTTACTTAAAAAAAAATTATATATTATTTACTTATATATTATTTACTTTAAAATTTTATATAAATAATATAAGTTTATTTTTATAAATAGTTAAAGTCAGTCACAGAAACTGTCAGTTGGAGCCGATTCCACAGAAAATTTATGCGTCTAAACATAACACTTAATTCTATACGAAACGCTTTTAACATTCAAACTTAGCAATTTTTCATTTATTTTTCTTGAAAAATTCAATAATTATTCATTATCGTTTGCTATATTTATTCGTATAGCGAAGAATAAATATATAATACTCGAATTGCTCACTCTTACATTGGAAGCGAGAAATTGAGACAATCCATGTATTATGAAGTCATTCCAAAGTGATTGATACATATCACAAAATTAAATTTTTCCTTCAAATTTTCATTTAATATATATAAAGTTTCTCGTGCGAGTGTTTTATTGCAATGGTAATTAATTTCTATAAAAAAAAGGATTTCTTATGTTATTTAAAGGGTATTAAATTGTGCAGGTTTTTTTTTAATTATTTAAAATCTCCAGATTAAAAAAAATTTCGTACATATACTCAATTTTCGCTCCCCAGCTCCGGAATTGCTTTCAAATTAAAAATTCAAAGTAAATCGACTCTAATTAAATTCGTGGTTGAACTACAAAGCACACTAGATCCATACGCAATAAACTTACAAGACCAAGTCCGATATAAAGCTATCCAGCTAGACGTGTACAGATGTATTAATAGCTTACTCCTAATTATCAATTCATGATTGCATATAAAAGTTGAATATAAAATCGCAGAGGTTGATATATGTATTGGAACAGTGTTATCTGAAGCCCAAATGTAAATAATAAATAAAATTAACATGATTTTAAATGTGAACGAAATTAACATGAACGAAATTAACATGACTATGAATGTGAACGAAATTAACATGACTATGAATGTGAACGAAATTAACATGACTTTAAATTTGAATGAAGTTGACATGACCTTGAATGTGAATGAAATTAACAATTAAATGTGAATGAACTTAACATGACTATGAATGTGAATGAAATTAACAATTAAATGTGAATGAAATTGACAATTAAATGTGAATGAAATTGACAATTAAATGTGAATGAAATTAACAATTAAATGTGAATGAAATTGACAATTAAATGTGAATGAAATTGACAATTAAATGTGAATGAAATTGACAATTAAATGTGAATGAAATTGACAATTAAATGTGAATGAAATTTAAATGACTATGAATGTGAACAAAATTAACATGAATTTAAATGTAAATAAACACATACAAATTGAATTTGAATGATAATCATTAAAATTGAATGATAAAAATTAAAATTACTCCAAACAAAAAAAACACCACTGTGAAGACCATGCCCTATGTAAAGAGTTCCAGCCAACGTACTTCCGAGCCAACGACGGGCATCGCGCCCCATCAGGCGCCGCCCTTTTTTCCCGTGCAATTCGTCGCGGCGCCGCCCCGTCGAAATCACGGTTTGATACCGACGTCTTGGGCAGGGGCGCTCCTTGGAGATGTGGCGGCTCTTAGGGGCGTCCATAAATGACATGATACGCGTAGGGGGGGGGGAGGGGGCGAGCCGAATATCACCAAATCTCACGTAGGGGGTATCAAATTAATGTCAAGTATATTTTTTCCCGCAAATAAAATAATCAACGTAAAATTGCCAGAAAATATATATTTATATCCTAGTGAAATATGTATCTCGACTTAAATTTGGCAATTGGCAAAAGCTTACATGATAAAAACGTCGGAGGTTTAAAATAAACTAGTAGGGAATTCATCATTCACCAGAAGAGTTAGAGAAAAAAAAATGCGAGTTTTAAAAAATATCACATAAAATTACGGTTGGGGGGGGGGGACAAAGTGACATGATAAATGGACATCCTCTACAAATGCAGAAAATTTATTTTGTTACATTTGTTTTGAATAACGATTTGGTTGAAAGACTTAGTTTTTATATAAATACGTAGTATCCTAAAATTCAACTTCAATCAGTGATATGCCCAACAGAATTGAATTACCGTCGCACTAGAGCTACACGAGGGCTATTAGCTATTGGCGTCGTAATTTTGTCAAAGGGGCGAGCTTTGGCTGCACAGACCGTTTATAAGGTCGGCAGTTATTTTGACTATGCATTAACGGTTGCGTTGGGTGCCAACTCAGGTGTCGGCTCGTCACTTGACTGTGGTTCTAAAATACGACGCCCGTCGCCAATAGCCCTCGTGTAGCTCTAGTGCGACGATAATTCAAACTAAACTAAACTTTGACTATGCATCGTCCCGAGTATGGTACCTTTGGCATACAATGCCGACTGGGCTTCTATTTTTAAAAAAAAAGTAAGCCTATTTTAACTTGTACACCCGCTGCAAGAGTAAGACACAATATTTAGATTAGGATTCCGATTTTTTTTTCTGGAATGTAGCAAATGGTCTTAAATTAATGCGACCAAATATTGTAAAAAAATTCGAATTAGTTTTTTTTAATTAAAAAAAATGCATTTTCCCTCTTTTTATAAAAAAAAAAGTTAGACCTTTTTGATCTGTACGACTTAATTTTTGTAGAACTCCAATTTTTTTTACTGAATGTAGCAAATTGTAAAATTCATGTCCACAAAAGATTTTTAAAACATTACAATTAGTTTTTTAATTTAAAATTTCTATTTAAAAAAAAGTTGGAAGAACGATTTGTCTTTAAATACGATGTATCATAAAATTAAAATACTACAACCAGTGATGGGCCCAATCAAATTCATCTATCAGTTTATTTTTTCTTGATCTAACCCATTTAACTTCAAATTTATTTCTCCAATCGTCATGTTTTGGTCACTAACGCCACAGTCAATGTCATTTTATAACAATTTTAAAAGGTATTAATTCTAATAAATGATTTATAAATATAAAAATATTTAACCCAAGAAACCTTAATCTAAATTTAAAATAACTTCATTATAAAAATACCTTATTATTTTACCATTCATTGTTTCCGCTTTTAGGTTATGTATTTATGGTTTTAAATAGGACATAAAACTCATAAGAGCCTTTAGATAATCTTAATTTTATAAATATGTTTCAAAATAAAAAGAAATACTATAGGGTAAATTGTACGAAGTTCAACTTAAACATGGGCTAAGAGCTACACACAAAATTTTTACGATATTTTAATTTTAAGCTGAACATTTTACAATATAATCTACAGAACAATCTATTTTTAGGGTTATAATTTAGATGGTTTTCCATAGGTAATAAAAGTGGAAACTTGAAACACAGCAGTTTTAAAAAAAAAGCGGTAGAAATAAATCTAAAATAAAACAAATGTAAACTACAAAATTTAACATGCATAATTTTTTTTAAGTTTATTTTATATTAGGCTAGATTGAAGAAGCAATATCAATTAAATTATAAAAATAATCATCTACCAACTTCAGTAGCGCAACACCCATTTTAAGAGCGTTCAAGCCATTCAATAAAAGGTTAAATAAAAAGAAATTGAAAAATGTTAATGTCTTAAAATTTAAAGTAAATTAAAATATTTAAAAAAACGAGAAAATAACATTTTTAAAACGTACCAATTTAGAAATCGTTACTAAAAAGTAAATTCTATTTTTAAATATTAAAGTTAATTTTAATTTGGGGAATCCTAAAATAAACAATCTTGAACTAATCGAAGTCATTCAAGTCAACAAAGATAATTCATTACTTCAACATGAACTTTAAAAAAATATAAATAAACAACAAAAATATCTCTCGTCTCCTAAAATTCAAACAAACCATAAATAAATCCCGATTGCAGGAAAAATAAAATTTCGAGGGGAAAAATATCAGATAATTCTCGAAAAACTCGTGATCTAACCACTTTTCTCCAAGTGCATGAGTCACACAAAGTTGCACAACGCGCTTGAAACGTCTTTACTAACCCATTTCCACCCCCCCTCCCCAAACAACGACGTCTGAACTTCTATGACGTAGCCAGAACGGAAGTCGAGTAGAAGCACTACAGAAAAGAACGCCAACTATGCGAGCGATTTTTCGGGACGTTTTCGTCGTTCGTTCTTCCACCAACACAAACAAACAAAAGTTTCACGTACTTACCCGCTTTTTCGATATCGATCCGGATCGAAATTCTATTCTGCAACTATTTCTGAAATAAATAAAAAATGTCGGTTTTTCCAGGTGATGTTTTTAGGTGGGAAAAAAGCACGTTTTTTGTTGAGCGGGAGCCCTTGTAATCCGGCCGGGAGTCTTTCCTTGGTATGCCAAGTATGAGACAAAGAATCTCTACAACGTCGAACAGGGTTGCCGCAGCGTCGGTCTGGAATGGTCGCCAGCGCGTCGCCAAGGGGAAGGCTTAGCAACAAGTGAGAGGACTGGCATTTTTCGAATTCTTGGTCGAATAACTGGCATTGCGGATCGGGCTCAAAGGATTGTTCGAACACCTTTCGCTTTTTTTGAAAAATGTTCTTTGTTTCGATTTGCGTTGTCTTAATTGGAAGGGATTTTTATTGGAATAAAGTATTTTTAACGCTTATTTTAATTTTGGGAATTTAATTATTTCCGGCTATCTATTTCTAGCCAACTTCAGGAGCTTTAACACAGCCAATTACGCATCGTAATTTAGAACCCTGGTCAAGTGACGAACTTATTTTAAATTGGCCTGTTATTTTATATCGAGTTGTGCTGGTTTTATGGTTAGGATTAAGAAGAAATATATGGGTTGAGATATTGTGTATAGATATATGATAAAAATTGCGATGATAAAAAAATGTTTTGTATGATATTCTGTTTTTATATAATAAAATTTTAAAATGTATTAATAAAATGTTTTTAATGAACAGTTTCGTAACATTACTGAACATTTATTGAGGACCGATATCATTTGTAATTTGAATGCATTAACTGCAAGATCAAAAAGTTATTTTAAAAAAAGATGATGGCATCCATAGACAAACAAAGTATCGAATTATATTCTTATTGTTTATCAGTTAATAGATACTTTTAGTGATAGAATGTAATTTATTTATTTTATAAAACCAAATTTACACAATTTAATAAGGAAAATAATGGGGTTGTTTCACGTCGGGACTGGCAACAGCTCCAGCGGTCTTGTTTTCATTTTTTTTTTGTCTGGAATTACTTTTGTCTTTGGCATTCGAAAATGAGTT
Organism: Oedothorax gibbosus; assembly: GCA_019343175.1. Classification (NCBI taxonomy): domain Eukaryota; kingdom Metazoa; phylum Arthropoda; class Arachnida; order Araneae; family Linyphiidae; genus Oedothorax; species Oedothorax gibbosus. Next base: position 6,311,186 of record CM033277.1, on the reverse strand, counting down.
TTCTAAGAATATTTTACTTATTAAATTTTAAAAATGCCAACTGGTTGTTGTTCAAATCGTTTGTTAAAGAAAGCTTGCATCGAACGAAAAGTTCCTTTTCATCTATGACGATCATTTTGAAAGAGAAACGTAATAAACAAACCAATGAAATAGCAGGCTGCAGAAAAATGAAAACAAGAGCCTTACGTCATCTGAAACATTCCCATTGTATTTAATTGTATTAAAGATGCAAATTTATCATAGTTAAAGTATTAGATTGGCAGATCACGTAACCTCCAATGCTAACGACGGGACGCCCATGGAGGCCAAATAAGAGCGCAAAAAGGCCAGTGTTGCTGCCACTTTAAGGAGAAAAATACTACGAAAAAATAACATTTAATTCTAAAATTACAATAAAAATACTAGAAAAAGATTTAAAGTCACTAAAAATATTCCAAAACGCAGCTAGTATTTTGCCATTTTGCCCTCTTATTCGGCCTCCATGCGCGTCCTGTCAATGATCAAACATAGATATCATAGTTAAAGTATTAGATTGGCAGATCACGTGACCTCCAATCTAATACTTTAACTATGATATCTATGTTTGATTGGGCTTACTCGGGTTGCTTGGCGACTTCAATCAAATCAATCAATATCAATCAAATAAAAAAATAAACATTTAAAAATTTACTTGAAACAGGGAGGAAACGAAATTCTGGCTATATTTTTGAGCCATTAAAACGGCGGTCAACTGGTTATTTGAACTAGATATGCGGCGAATTTCCAATGTAAAAATAATTTTGTTCTGTTTCACATAATTTAATCCAATTAAGCAGTTGATTCAATAAACCACTGATCCCTAAAAGCGGCGGATTTTGTATATTATTTATCAACTAATTCGGCATTCTGTGTATGGCTATTTGACTTTCATCTGACTTTGGATTTTAAGTGGGACAACGGCAAAAATTCGAAAATTTCAAATAATAATAAGGTTTTTGTTCCAATCGTAAATGTTGTTATAAAGTTAGTCTAATAAAAAAAAAAGCAGAAATGAAAGCATGAAGGAATTACGTCACCTCACCGAATGTCAATGAAATTGAATGACTTTAAATTAAATAGCGCGACTTAGAAATAGAAGAAACTTAACTATATATTATTTGTATAAATATCTTCTGTAGTATTTCTTGATTCGGTTATAATAGGGCAATTTTTTTTCTCCTAATCGATATTAGAAGGCACATGTGATTTAATGTTATTTCATACATTAAATTTTTTTTAATAACAACTGGCTTAAACATAACACTTGTGGGAAAATATACAAAGTAGAAATAACAAAACGTATAATGTGCAGCTTTGTGTCAATTTTTTTGTTGTTGTTGCTTATGCATGGCAAATGGGTGGCAAAAAAATATGCTAAATATATTAGCTTACAAATGTTTCGAAAATAAACTAAAATATTAAATTAATATCTTTTTTTTAGTATAAACCTTATTATTTTTTCAAATATATTTTGTTTTGGGACTATTGACACCGAATAATAATGCGTTATCCACAAAAAGTCGTCGCTTCTAAGCTTGCTTAGACTGTAGAGAAAGAAAAAATTAATCAAGATAAGATAAGTATTAGATAAGTATTAGACTATTCGAACTAAAATTATCTTCAGTTAACTGTGATATAAATGCCCAAACATCTAGTTCTAATGACCCATACAAATATAATAAACAAAATTCTAGAAATTAAACTCAAAATCTTTTATCAGACAAGCAAATCTCCAAAGAAACGCAACAGTTCAACTATCCCATTAACCTCACGTTTGATAACATATATTTTGACCTTAAAAAAAAAGAACTAAGGAATGTAATCAAAAATGTGCCAATTCACCCAACGCTACAACGTAAACAAACATTTTCAAATGATAATAAAAAAAATTCCCCAAATGTTGCTACTCTGCCAATTATTACAACCCGTGTCCAAAGTTTCAACTGTTGCGCACCGCCATCTGCGCAAGGGCGGAGGCTAACCAGTCCCAACGTCACATCCGGTGTGTAAGCGCTCACGGAAGGCTCCGATTGGCGGACCGGTCCGTGACATCACAGCCACTCAGTGGACGGGAGAAACCGTTGACACTTTGGACTTGCGTTTGCGAGTTTGCGTGCGTTGATTTTTGCGTTTGCGGAGTAAGCGTTATGTTGTGTTTTCAAAACGCGAAGGTTTCTTTTCTGTTGGAGTTTTGGACGTTTCCAAATACGTTTGTGGATATTTTATTAATATTGGTGTGGGATCTAATTTTTTATGAAAAATGATGTGGAATTTTTTTTTCATTATTTTTGTGGAATTATTTGTAAATAATACAGGAAAACCGTGATATTACTTTCCTCGGGTTTACATTTTCTCCGAATTATGCTAGTTAATTGTCCTCCCATAACTTTATTCATATCCATTTTTATTGTTGTGTTATTCCTAAGCTCATTTTATTTATAATTTTTTTTAAAAAGTTTTTCTTTTATTTTTACATTTTGTAGCTGACTATTCCCCAACATTTATTTTTTCTTTAACATTTGATTTAAGAGGGACTGTCAGTCCCATAGAGCTAATGCATTAGTTTTGAAATCCCAACTCTTGCAAAAGACTTGCTTTGCCATGTTATCCCATTTTCACCAGGTATGGGAATCATCATAACATCAATTTAAAACAAAATTGAAAAGAAAATAACATCCGGTTATTTAATTATTAATAGATAAAGTTTTAAAATAGTGTTGCCCTCTGCTGTATATTTTTGGTATATTAAAATTTCAAAAACATATAATTAAATTAACTCGATAACATTTTCGTTTCAAATTTGTCATATCAATCATCAAATTTCATTTCGATGTTATGCACGGCCAACTTCAATAACAAGGCCAGAGAAGCTCTCCCAAACATGAGCGTAGACGGAAATTTTGACGTCACTGTTCGGAGTGCCATAGATCGAGAAAATAGTTCGGACGCATTCGGAACCCTAAAATTGTGGTCAGCCGTGAACGCGTGGTTCCGAACAGGTTTCGAGGCAGGTTGTCTTTATCTTCGGAACAACTTCCACTCGGAACTATGACGTCAAAATTTCCGTCCCCGAGCTTGTTTGGGAAAGCTTCTTCGGCCTTAGTAGTTGAGTAGGCAGTGTGTTATGCTTATTCCCATACCTGGGGAAAGGGGGCTAACATGGCAAAACAATACTTCTGCGGAAATAGTGATTCCCAAACTAATGCATTAGCTCTATGGGACTGATAATCCCTCTTAAAATTATTTGCCCCAAATGGACCTTCGGTAAAAATGAAAAAGCGTGAGGGAGTAATTATTTGTATTTAATTTATCAAGCATTATCTTTTTAATATCTCCATATTTAATATGATACTTATTTAAACTTATTAAACATAATAAGCAATTTGAAAAAAAAAAATTTAAAACAGCTCGTGTAGTGGAAACGCACACTGAATACTGGCTTGTTACATGTGATGTAGTTCCTTCCAGCTTTCAGTCATCCTCTTCTTTCGATTGGTGCTCTGCTCCCAAATGACATTGATTCACAAATCGAGGTTCGAAAAAGAATTTATTTTCATTCAGCATTTCTGTTGCCACTCAAGACCTGAAACACGTCCTTATTGAAAGGCTATTTTCTTTGAAATAAAGTTTATTTTGGCAATGCCTGGGTTCGAACCTGGGACCTTTCGCATCAAGCGCTTTACCGCAGGGCCTAATTTCCGGCATCAAAAACGTTGTACGTGCCCATGGCCCTCACTTTAAGCCCCCCCCCCCTTCCCCCCAATTTTATCCAGAAACATTTATACTCAATAATATGCTCCCAAACTTTTCAATATGAAATATGCAAAAATAAAGATAAATTGATGAAAAGTTGACTATAAAATTAGGTTTAAACTCAGATTTATAATTAATTCACAAAAGATAATTAATTTTGGGTGAATCGAGCGTGCATTCCAAGCTAATTACTACAACTTTTTTTTTTATTTACACTGATATGTAGAAAAATACACACGAATATTTTGATAAAGGTATGTTTGGGGGCCCCTAAAGTTGTAAGTCGGGCCCTTACGGACTGGGCTCCACTCCACGCCTTACATAACCAATAGAAGCAACTCCGTTGACACGGCGAACAGCTTCTGAACCTATTTGTTTGAGAATACAATGCTATGGAAATTCAAGAAGTTTGGTTCATTTAAATTGAAGTCATACTAGCTACACTAATAAATCCTCGTCATTTTTTTTTTGTCGTGTCCATGAGAGTCGAACTCTATATGTGTCCGTGAATTTTGATAATTTCTTCTACGACTTGCTTGATGTTGTCTCCATACGGATCTAGCATAGTCGGCAGTACTCCAATCTTTCTCAGGCTGGCGCTCATAGCCGGACACTCATAGATGTGAGTAGGCGTAAGCTGTGTATCAGGACAATGTTCACAGCTTCTATAGATCTTCTTGCCATCTCCATCTATCTTCATACCCCTGTGGTGTCCGGTTCTCAGCCTAGTTATGGTTTTAAGAGTAGATCTGTTCGCAGTTATTTCAGAGAGAAGATGTTTGGTCTGAATGGATTTTTCTCTAAGCTTATATCTGGCCACTGCATTCGCATCCTGAAGAGAAACATCACTGCAGCTAGTGTTGAGGTCTCTGCCCTCCTTGGCCAATCTATCCGCAGTTTCATTATCTTCTATGTCGACGTGTGCAGGAATCCACTGGAGGATGCAGGTCTTGTTTATAGAACCCTCGTCATGAATCGTTCTATAAAATAAAAACGTCCAAAAAGAAAAAATCTATACAATTTAGAAAGCAATGATCATGGCAATAAAAAAAATTCTCGAAATTCTGCACAAAAAAAATGTCGAAAGTTCTACATTTTAATCTTATTTTATTCATTGTCAAGTATTGTATGCAATCACCAAAATATGTCTGGGAACTATGTATAACGGCTCTTGATCCAAATTCATATATATTTTAATCAAATAAAAATTAAACACTTTTTTACTTTCAATTGTCACACCCCCTAGTATTTTTCTCGGGATGTGCTTTTAAAATACGAGAATGATTTATTTTATCCCTAAATCTTAAAGAAAATAAAAATTGATTCAGTTGTCCATTTCTATATACTAAAAACAATAGTGATCTGTGTTTTTTTTTCCGTTTCTGTTTTGTCCAACGTTTCCGTTGTTTTGTTGAATGTGATCTGCGGGGGAGTTCATGTTTCGATAGGTTCAGCGACTCTCCCGCGTAGACACAACAGCCGGACATTTTCCTGTCTCATGTCTGGACAGTTGCAACCATAGCATAGTCCATATGTAGTGGTGGAGCCAATAGATCTTGATTAGTTATAAGGAATAAAAAAATATATAAATGACACTCTGACTTAAACCCCCTCATAAACTTTTACCCAATTTAAAGTTCAGAAATTAATTACCCTTTCACTTATTTTTAATATTACTTATTAATGTCTTTAACATCCCAACAACACCCTTAATGCGACGCTTTGTCGATTAGAGATCAATCGTTCCCATACAAACTGTCACCTCAGCACATATTTTACACTGACCTAATCACCTTTCCCATCACTGATTCTCACACAAAGAGACTTTAATTTCATCTAAGTTTTTCTGCCGACTTATTTTACATAATGGGGATGACATCTATTGGGATTAATAAAAAATATTTTCTAATAGAAAAAAGTTTGAAGAATCGAATGATGTGCTTTTTGATATCATAAATGGCTATAGACGATCAGAAAAAAATTTCTAAAATGAGGATGCCAAATTGACATTGGGACTGAAAGGGTTAAGATGAATACCAACTCAGCTTAATTTACAGAAGTGGATAATAAGTTGGCGTCATCCCTTCCCCCAACAAAATACCAATATCTGGATCACCTATATGCGGTAATATGGGCCGTTTTTACCGAGACGAGAACTATGTACTCATAAACCAGTACCGGATATATATGTTAATAAAATCCTTTAACTTGGTACTGTGGCGGTTCACCACACACGCAAGCTCAATATGCCGTCGTCAACAGCTAGGTGGCGCTGATTTACAGCCACGTTCCTACCACTATTCCAGATTACAACGTTAATAGTAGACTGTCCCTGTGTACTCGGGCCCATCCGTGATGAGGATTTTTCTACTATTTCCAGCACGGATCCAATTTATAGGATGACTGCCAGTAGGTGGGATTCGAACCCCCGCACTCCTGAGAAGGTTGAATCTCTAGGCTGATGCCCTAACCACTCGGCCACGGACGGGCCAAGTGGATTACAGAGGCCGCTACAGTACCTTGAGAGTTTAAACAGTACAGTTCCTGAATTTGCGAGTGGTTTGTTTGGGTGCATGGTTTTAGCGACTTTCTCTACTTTTCATCTAGTAAGGCCGTACTTAACTTCAATGGCTTGAATTCATTTCTATATTTTAAAAAAAATTATGCATTTTAAAATCAAAAATCCTCTACTATGTTATAATGTTTCTCCCCCATCGAGGAATATGTACCAAAGATTGTGGTTTCAAATACTCCATAATCGTAATCATACACATTTAAGTAGCCGACCCGGCGGCGCAACGGTTAGGGAGCTAGCCTTTGGAGCCTCTGGGTTCGGGTTCGAATCCCGGTAAGGCATGGATGTTTGTGTTTGTCGAGTATATGCGGAGTATGTGCTCGTTAAATCTGTTGGGTCCGAAAGTCCTCCAAGTTCCCATACCAAATCAATACCTCTGGGGGAGACAAGCCAATTCTGGGGATCCTCTAGTTGGCCTCTGTCTCTAAAAATTAGATGGATCTACTTATGTGTGTGTGTTTGTCTGTTGTGTCTGTCTTACTTGACGAAGGTTTATAAGCGGGTCTCTGACCAAGCACACAAACCTGAATATATATGTCTAGTCTACCAAACATTTAAGTAATGGTCCCCTCTCTAATTTGTCCGCGTTTATTGGTTGATTGGATAACGTCTGATCTAACTGCACATGGACTATATAGCCCTTTAAGAGGGATTGTCAGTCCCGTAGAGCTAATGCATTAGTTTTGGAATCACTTCCGCAAAAGTATTGTTTTGCCATATTAGCCCTTTTTCCCCGGGTACGGGAATCAACATAACATCGAAATGAAACAAATTTGAAACGAAAATGTTATCTAGTTATTTAATTATACATTTTTGAAGTTTTAAAATGTCCAAAATGCCCAGAAGATGGCGACACTATTTTAAAACTTTATCAATTAATAATTAAATAACCGGATGCTATTTTCTTTTCAATTTTGTTTTAAATTGATGTTGTGATGATTCCCATACCTGGTGATAATGGGATAACATGGCAAAGCAATTCTTTTGCAAAAGTTGTGATTTCAAAACATTATTTTAATATAGAGCTCTATGGGACTGACCCCCTCTTAAAAAAATCAGTTCAAGTCACTTTTGACACCACTTTTACCGACAGATCTTAGAATTATCTGAACAAAGTGAACGATATAAATACGACGCAGGGGCCCGGGTGGCCTAGTGGTTAAGATAGCTGCCTACGCTAACAGTCTGCGCACTGCACCGGGTGCGGGTTCGATTCCCGCTTTCGCCCTGGGTGTAATTTCTCTCTTTGTGTCAGTAAACATTCTGTCTGTGTCTGTCTTACGAATGCTTATAAGCGGGTCTCTGATCAAGCACGCAAGCCGGAAAATACATGTATACCAACCAACTAAATACGACGCAGATGCGGTGAAAAGCTCCACTGACTTCCTTCAAGCTCCGGTGAAATTTTCCCAGTTATTACATAGCTTTTGAATAAGTTATCTAAATTGGGACGTTTAGAGGTTCTTCTAAGCGATTCAGTTAATTCGTATCACGCTCAATTTGATCGGGCTTACCACATCTTAGGTAGATGAAGAAGGAAGATGATAAAGTCCTGATGTAAAATATGTGTCATGCAACACTGTAAATGAAGGAGGCTAGACTTAGGCAGCCGGAAACGATTACCTTACCTAACACTGTAAATTAATATACAGGGTGGCCCAAAAGTAGCCTAACAGTTAATGTTGTACCATTGGTAAGAACTTTGGGTTATTTAGAACAGGTATTTGACATAGTCGTGCTTAGTTTTTTCGGTTGGCTAAAATACAGTCGTACTACAGCGTATCTTATCCAAAGAGTAGCAATTCATGGACTTCGATTGGTTTAGTTTCGAGATATTTTCGGTTTATTAGACCTTACCGACCAGGCTATCCCGGCCCCGTTTATTTGTTTGATACTCTAGAAATATGAAAATGTCACCAGAGGACGGGACCAGGTGTTTGCAGGAACGCATCAATGTCGAAGGTAGACAATTTGAGCACCTTCGAGATTAAGAATGTAAATATATGTATGTAAATAAAGCTGTCACTTTTGACTATGGTTCTTAATTACGATGACTGTCGCCAATAACTCTCCTGCAGCTCTAGTACTACGACAATTCAACCAAACTAAACTTCACCTGTATTAAAATAACTGTTTCTGTATAGTTTTAGTTTGCATTATCGTCGCACTAGAGCTACACGAGGGCTATTGGCGACGGGCGTCGTATTTTAGAACCACAGTCAAGTTACGAGCCGACACCTGAGTAGGCACCCAACGCAACCGTTAAGGGCGACATCGTACGCAGCGTTAGGACTTTGAAGGATGTTTAACGTGCACTCCCTCCACACGGGGTATATTATTCGTCGGACATTTTTGGCTGCACGGGCCGTTTATAGGTCGACAGTTATTTTGGCGATGCCCGGACCCGAACCTGAGACCTTCCGCATGCTAGGCGAATGCCTAACCGACTGGGCTCCCCAGCCCCTGTTTCTGTATAAATAACTGTATACCTAACTAAGTGTTAGGCTACTTTTGGGCCACCCTGTAGTTATCTGTGGTGTGCTTTAAACTAATTATTAATAAATAAATATTCCAAGGCTGAAATCGAAATCGAAAGCCTTTGTATAGTACACTGCTCAAAAGAATTAGGGGAATTCATGGTTTAAACCCTTTCACCCCCAATGATTCCATTTGGAATCATCAGCTTGCGATTTTTTCTCTCATTAAGTTGAGCTTGCACTTATTTATCGTGAAGAATCATGTATTTTGAAGAATTAAATTATGTCGGTTTTAATTAAATGAAAATATGAAAATCATGGTAAAATAAAATTCACTCCCAAAAAATTTTATGAAATAAATTGACCCTAAATTCTTAACGCTTGCATTCTTAGATGTTTGAAAATTCATTTTAACTTTTTTAAAAAAATAAAGTTTAGAAAAAATTATTGTTATAATTTATTCAAAAGTTATGATTCCAATCCCCCCCCATAAGTTTTAGTTAAATTTTTTTTTGATCTTTTCCCCTGTTTTTTACCATATCATTCTGGATATTAATGAATCTATTTCACAAATTTTAGATTTTTAGAATAAAAAATTAAACGTTGGAACTGAGAGGGTTAACGAAAGTACGCGAGGTGCTCCCTTAATTGTTTTGAGCAGTGTATTTGGCCATTGTCATTTAGCTTTGTCAATTTCTTACAGTGACACTTTCTCTATGTCTATATTAGGGGGCTGGGGAGCCCAGTCGGTTAGGCATTCGCCTAGCATGCGGAAGGTTTCAGGTTCGGGTCCGGGCATCGCCAAAATAACTGCCGACCTATAAACGGCCCGTGCAGCCAAAAATGTCCGACGAATAATACCCTGTGTGGTGAGAGAGTTTCTAAAATACGAATCCCGTCGCCAGTAGCCCTCGTGTAGCTCTAGTGCGACGATAATTCAAACTAAACTATATCTATATTAATAAAATCAATGCTTTTTAACACTTTCGTTACGCAGGATTTGTGATTCCTTTTGGCGAGCGTACTATTTTTCTGGGACTGTGTGTCCATGCGCGCGTGTAAACAAGCGTGATACGGTTCGCCGCCGTTCTACGTCATCCCAACCAAACATCATGTCTATCCTATGCTTTGAGGTTTCCAACGATTTTAGCCCTACAGGACGGTTTGTCGCTTCGGCGACAGTGCGTCGACACTTGATGACTGACTTGAAACGGACGTCATAAAATATGACGGGTATAATGCTGTGTGCTTTACCTATATTAATTTACTGTGTGAAATAAAATGAGAACTGTTGAATTGGCCGATCCACTGACTTACCTAATTTACTAACAGGATTTTTGTTTCTGCGTAATATGTGATAGGAATATCGAATATCATTATCGAATCCTTAGTTGTAAGGCCGCCTGGGCCGTTTTAGAAGTAAAAGGGTTAAGTATCATTGATGTAATGCATTAAATCTTACCAATTTAAAGATCAAATCAAATGCCCATGCACATAGTTAAGGACTAAGAATCTAAAAACACTAAAAAAGTCACTTTTTCACTATAGAATTATAAAAATTTAGTCTTCACACCATCAATTTTTATTCATGTAGTGCTTCCATACGAAACGTGGTGTTGCAAAACTCACATTCTCCAAAATATAACTAAGATATTGGGTTCCGCCCTTTGATTGGCGACTTTTGACTATCGTAAATTCAATTGGACGAAGTCTCCAAATAGACCCAGGCCTTATATCTTGGAGTTATACTTTCACATTCAATATATTAAAAAAAAACCTTCAAGTTATGAATATTCATTCCACTGAAAATTAAATTCGAGGTAAATTTTATAGTGAATAAAATTTTAGGAAAAAAACTACATACGGCATTGTTCGACTTTGTAAGGCCAAAAACTAAATGAAAACTATACCAATTACGATTTCCGCCTTGGCACATCACGTTCGTAATCTACAGACTACACACACAAAAAAAAACCCGAACAAATTGACATATCAATCTGCTTTACCGCCTAAAATGACCTGACATTGTCATTTTTTGAATCTGGCGGATAGGCAACCATCTTTGATCGAGAGTAGCGGGAAGGGAAGATGTTCCAAAATAGAACGCGTCACCTGTGCCTCTTTCGAATCGTGTTTCAAGATAGATCGCGAACGCGAAGAACGACGCATTGTTTAGTTCTGTTCTAATTTTTTAAGGCAGGCTCAGTGATTGAGAGGTATTACGTGTCCGCCTCATAAGTCCGAGTTTGCGGGCTCGAGCCCCGGCTGAGTCGTCAGATTTTCTGGATGGGAAAATCTGGGGCACTCATGTCATATGTTTATGTGGCATGTAGAAGATACCTTGAGTACTCATTTGGCTTGGGTTCTCTCGGCATACTTAATATCCACAGAGATTCATTGTTATATGTGCATATCAAAATCGGTAGCGAGAGTCGCTTAGATGGTGCCTCACAAAAATGTCTCTCAGTTCTGGGGAATTTGCCGAGTCTGCAAAGGCTTAGCCGTCAAATTGCAGCCCCATTGTGGAAAAAAAACTGACCTGTAATTTAATAGAGGAACCACACAATTTCTAAGGATTTGGAAGATAGTTATAATACCGTATAGTTGACAGAGGTGCCGATCCCCCCCAGAGCTAACGACGCACCCCCCCCCCCTAAAAAAAACCGGTGATGATTTTTTATTTATATGGGCAAATGGGAGTACCTAACCAAAGTAGCCTCTAACTTTTTTTTTTTTTTTTTTTTTTTTTTTTTTTTTTTTTTTTTTTTTTTTTTTTTTGGAATATCTTTTATAATACGGAATTACAAGCTATTTTTAATTTTCCTTTAAAAAGGTTTTCTTTACAGCCAAAGCTATCGGAATCTAAATAATTGGTAAAAAATTCCCCCTCAAAATTTATGTAATTATATTATTTTTAAAACAATAAAAATAGCCGGACACGTGATCCATTCAAAAACGGCTTCCAATTCATTCCCTCAATTCTTAATGCATAAAAAAAAAGTTTATCTTGGTATAGCTTTTATTTAATGCAACACATTTGACATTATCAAACACATCAGAATTTTTTTATAAGGTTTACAGAGATTGCTTCACTTAAAAAAACCCTAAAATTTAAAAATTAAAGTTAAAAATAACAAAATTCTTACCGTGAAACTCGGAATTGCACTATTTAATTATCTTCAATTACCCAGACCCGTCACATTTGAGACAAGACGACGAGTATTTTCCTACTGATTCTCAAGCAATCATTTAGTTATTTTGGCTTCGAGTCTAATTTGGCGGGAAAAAGTCAAAAATATTATCCGAAGGTCATTAATGCGTAAAAATGTTATACAAAGTTAAGTTCGAAAGATTTATGAGCCAGCAGCAAAATATGGCGGGAATATCTCATTGATTCCATTGGCAAACTATAATGCGAACGTCATCAATTCACCGAAATGTTTTATAAACTGCGTGCGATTTATGAGTGTTTACACTTTGTTACAGTGATCGGATTGTTTATTGGAAATAATTGTCAGAAATCGTATCGTCTGGTAGACGCCAACGAACATAATTTATAACTCCTTTTTTCCCTGGTGTTGCTTTGAATTATGGTTGCCCATCCCTATTCTTTGAAGGCAAAAATATAAAAAAAAATTGGAGCCACTTTTGATTATCTTGCCACTTTGTGTTTTATTTTAAACCAAATAAAAATTCGGCAGAGTACAAGTTCTGAGCCCCCCCCGGTGTTGCGTCGGCTGGTGGGGGGGGGGGGGGCAGATAATGAGTAAGAATCAGAGTTAGCTGAGTTTTTTTTTATCAAGATTGGCTGTTTATTAATAATTTTTATAAAAAATTCACCCCCCCCCCTAAAATTTCAACGACGCAGTCTGCGTCGTTGACCCCCCCTTGTAGGCACCCCTGTAGTTGATTTGTATTAGCGCAATTTCCTAATTTTTTTTATCACATAATAGTTAATGTACGGATGCACGGGGCAAAAAATTAGAATTAACTTAAGTATTTTATTTAATAACCTTCTCGGGAGTGCGGGGGTTCGAATCCCACCTACTGCCAGTCATCCTATAAATCGGATCCGTGCTGGAAATAGTAGAAAAATCCTCATCACGGATGGGCCCGAGTATATAGGGACAGATGTGCTCGTAAAATCTGTGGAGTCCAAAGTCCCGACGGCGTTAGCGTACGATGTCGCACGAAGTTCCGTTGGGTGCCCGCTCAGGTGTCGACCTCGTCACTTGACCAGGGTTCTAAAATAAGAGGCGTTATTGGCTGTGTTAAAGCTCCTGAAGGAGGCTAGAAATAGGCAGCCGGAAACGATTACCTTACCTTACCCCTTTATTTAATAAACGTTAAGATTCTCTCTACATACACATTACAAAATCACACGAGAGTGCCGCAGCACGTCTCTATGGCTATGTCCTCACTACGACATCAAACGCCACAAAGGCAACAAAATTTGGCGACCGCCAAGCGATGCAATAGCATGGGGGCTGACTCTGCCAAGTTGCCAAATTTTGTTGCATTTGTGCCGTAGTCAGGACATAGCCTATAGACAGCTTTTCTTCCAAAGTTCCAACGAATGTCGTCGTGAAATTCACCGTGTGTGGTCACACCATCGTGACGTCATGAGTTTGTGGCATTTCCATGGACGACTCCGTGTCGTGGCGCCCTCTCTTGGTACGGGGTCACACCATTCCCACATTAATAATATGATGATGAGGGAATTCAGGATAGTTATAGCCCTTCTAATCACAACGCAAGCTTCGAAAGCGCTTTCTTTCCCTTCCCCCTCGTGTGGTTTTCCACGAAACGGGCGGCGTTAGCGCTGTTTGAGGCTCTGCTGTGGGGTTAATGTTGGCTAATAGCAATTGCTTTCCACAACGGACACGGCAACGCTCACGCCGTTTCCTAAAAAAAACCACACGAGTAGGAAGGGGAAGAAAACGCTTTTGAAGCTTGTGTTGTAATCAAAAGGACTATAATGTGGTTGCAAAGTTAAAATTTCAGAACGCGAATTTTTAGGATCCTTTGCTGACGAATCCAAAATAGCTACAACTTTAATAATAATGGGCAATTCCACAAAAATATCAACTTTTAGCATTTCAAATAGTAGGAAATCGTTCTCGATACGTGTTTGAAAAACCTTTCACATGCGAATGAATGTATAATGTAATATTTAATATCTTGTGTTCTAGATAATAAAGATTAAAATGTATTACTTTACAAACTTTTAATTTAATATATACTTATGAAACATTTAGTCATTTTCCGTCACGTCAAACGACAGTTAATAACTTAAACCATGTTACAGGTAGGTTGCTCTAAATTATAATTTTACATAGCTGATATATCATATTTAAGATATGCATTAGTTAAGAAACCCAATGTATTGTTAATTCACAGAAGTTTTCATTTTTAAGTATCAGGATGCAGTCATGGTTGCAAAAATGTCATTCCGTCACACAAAAGAATTTAGTCAAAAATAAAATAAAACATTTTTTTTTAAAAATTCAACTTTTTTATTATCTTTTAATCATTAACAGTAATATTAATATATAAACTGAAAAACCAATTTTCCATTAAAAATAGCTTCATGGTAATTGTTTGAATTCAATTCTACAATTTAAAATGTCATTCCGTCACACATGGAATTGCCCTAATCTGATCACTCCTTTATTTCATAAACAGCACCTTCAAATAAGAATCTGTTGTGTAAAAAGAACTAAAATGACCCACCCTTTTTTTCCATGAGGCGACGGGATTATCTTCATTTGAGAGTTCATTACCTTCAAAAATAAAAATAGGCGGGGAAAGTATTTTTTTTAAAACTTTTATTTTTTAGATTTAATTGACCCCAAATGTTGCTTAAATTTTCTGATAAAAAAAAGAAAGTTCGCCATTTTCCGAATGACCATACATGCATATGCAATGCAATATAAAACGAAAACATGAAACAAAAAAACAGAGCAAAATCAGAATACACAGTCTAACGATCTATAAAATATACTGGATGGACTGTTTAATGTTAAGAAAACGCGTCCGATGCCAGGTACCTGGAGACAACCATCTGACTTCTCCAAAATGTTTGAACTCTGGTCCGTTTGTGTGAAAACACTCTACAGTTCGAACCGAAAGAGTTACGGACTTCGAATTTGGTACACGAGTTCCTAGTACATGTCGGACGTCATAATAATGTTTTATGTCATCTTTATATTGGAATATAATAGAATTTATTGACGTTCAAGAGATTCGCAAATGCACAAATGGTAGCTGCCATAGAACTTTTTTTTTTTTTAAGCAAAGTAACCATTCAGCTTTCTCTAAAATGTAAATTAAAATTTTAGTATAATGTGTGTGGTATTTACTAAATTACTTAGAACAAGAGCGAAATAAGCGAATAAATATCAAACTCTTAGGGTATCGTAAGGAGGGAGGGGGTCACTGGCAACCAAATTGGCGGCATCCCCCACCTTTTTTACTCCACTTCTACCGCTGACAAAATATAAAATATACTAAATATCCATGGTTTTTACCGTGCATTGAGAGTGAAACCGAAACAACCAATGAAATCGCAGAGGAGTAAATATGAAAACTTACGTCACCTGAAACAACCCAATTGGCTTGAATCCTTTATTTACAGCGATTTATACGAAGATAGCAGCGTCCTTAAATAACTTATATGCCGCAGACTCTTTGAACAACTGCCAAGTGAGGCTGTAAGGTAAAAAAAAAGAAAGCTTTCAAAGCACTCATCCCTCCAGACTAAACAACGTGTCGAGCAATAACGCTTCTTTTATGTCATTCTGCGGATAGACGATTTTTGAGAACTATTCAGTTTTTGCGTGCTTCTTTGATCACGCTGGTTAACTAAATTAGGATATAAACTTATGTCCAAAAAAACTTAAGTAAATTTTTTTACTTTAAATTGCGAGGAACAATATATAAGAAAACATTAGAATCCAAATAAAAGTAATAAAATTTGTTTGTTACTTTATTCCATCTTATAAATTGTACTTGTACAAAGGCACAGGACATTTAGCACACGGAACAATACAATATCATTTTAACAATAAGAAGGAAACTTTATGAACAATTTTTCAGCAAATAAAACAAGTGCACATTTACAAACTTAAAAAAAAAGAATTACGTATAAGATTAGAATTTCAAGACTTTTAGTTCTTCTTTAAATGATATCATTCACAATATTAAAAAGTTAATTAAATTAGTCAGTAATGGGGTTGCGGATGGCAACAGCTCGGATGCGATCGTGTCGCAATGAATGGGCTTGTTTCGCGTAGTAAGGAAAGATTAAAACAAAACAACCAATGAAATCGCAGTTCGGAGCGCGTGACTTCGTAAGAAACCAATGAGCTTGTTTCAAGTAGTTAGGAAAGAAAATTAAACAACCAATGAAATCACAATATGGAGAGCGTGACATCATAAGAAATATTCCCATAAGCGACGGATCGGCAAGAGCATGAATTACGTCAAACGCCGTTTTCAATCACGTGAGTTTTAAGGTGCATAGCAGGGGTGCCTACAGGGGGGGGGGGGGGGGGGTCAACGACGCAGACTGCGTAGTTGAAATTTTAGGGGGGGGGGTAGAAAAAAATAGAATTTTTTTAATGTAAATGGTTTATTTTATCTAAGATACAACTCTAACAAATTCTAGTTCTTTCTAATCATCTGTCTCTCCCCCCATACACCTGGGGGGGGGGCATAACTCCCCCCCCCCCGCCCCAACCTTCAAGAATCAAAAATGGTAACCAAAATCAAAAACATTACGAAAAGAACATAGATAATGGGATATGGCGTGTCTGCGCCTGGCGAATATTTTGACATTTATTACCCATAAACAACCATCACTTCTTTAAAGCTGAAACAAAAAAATTGCAGCTGCCCTTCTCATGCCATAAATCTCACGCAGTCTGTATAACATACAATTCGCAATTTTCCCGCTAATTTATAATATATATAATATATATATAATATATATATATATTAAATAAATATTATATAAAATTATATAATATATAATATATATATATTTTGTATATATATATTATTATATATATATATATATATATATATATTTATATTATATGTTTAGCTTTAGATTGTTGTTTTCGAAACGGAGGGAAGCATCAAATCAAAGATACACTTTATTAAATGATTGATTTGATCTATTTAAATTAAATGAAGTTAAAATGCACTGTACTATAAATACCAAGCTTATTTTGAAGTGTTATGGTCGTGATTCCAGTAAGATTTTTGTAATTATATAATTTTAATCTTGCTAACCCTCTGAAAAAGCAAATTGGCTGAAATGTAAACTTGTTTTCACTGCTTGAGATTTAAATTAAAATTTTAACTGAAAATTTAATTTCCAGGTGGTTATAAATGACTCCTCCATGCTTTAAATTTTGGAATTTAATAAAATTATTAAATTTATAAAAATTATGTGTGTTGCTGGAAAAACAGTCATTTGACGGGTTTAGACGTCTGTCAGAAGGTTGGGCAAATAAAGAAAGGATTCTAATACTGAGAAGTTAATTATATTTGATATTACTGATAATTTGAGTTTCAAAGTTACATTAAAACATTTTTGACACAAAAGTTAAATCTCTTCTGTTTCTTGCATTCAAATAAAATTTTAAAAGTCATTTTCTCTTAATTTTTACGTTATAGATTATTATAGTTCAACAACAATATGTATTGATTTTTTGCCTTAATTTTAAAAGTATTTACATTGTTAAATATTTAACAAAGAGCTTTGCATATTGGCATTTTACAATGTGAAATTTTGGTGTATCTTTTACTCCATAAAACGGTAACAGCCTATAGCGGCTTCTTAATTTATGAACATAGTTGCCTTTTTTTGTATTTGAAAATTATAAATATGGAATACAGCATTTTTGTTTTGCTTCAAACCGACTGCATGCAGTCCTAAATTGTACAAAAAATAATTATGTGTTTCTGATACCTCAATTTTTAATTTAGATTTTAAAATAGCTAGTTTTTATGTCAATCTGAAACAGGAAATAATGTGATATTCTGTCGATTGATCTTGATAGTGTTTAGGTTCCTAAGCAAATCGGCGACGCTTTGTTTGAAAGTGTTGAAGTTTTGTGAAGGTGATTTTGAACAATAACAGTAGCTGGCACTAAATAAGTCGTGATCAATTATAACAGAACTTCATGTTTAATATTAACAACGACAAAAAAAACTGAAAATATAAATTTCTAAAAAAAACGTATTCGAAAATTTTCTAATTATTTATAAATCACATAATAAAACAGGAATCACAAATAAAAACTTTAACAATCTGCAAAATGATAATTCTATTTTAAGAGGCCCGGCGTCGGAAGAAAGCAATGTGCTGACAATTATTTCTCATAAACATTTCTTAATCACTGTTATAGCATTTGAAGCAGACATCATAAATATTCAGAATTTTGTATATAACATTTCTATGAATGAATGACCTTCGGATAATATTTCTGGCTTAGTATACATACTCAGGCCCAAGCCATTTTACCGCCATTGCCTTAGTTAGAAACAGTAGGAAGATACTTGTCGTCTGGTGTCAAATGTGTGGGTGATTCAATATAGTTAAGAAAGTTCAATTCCGAGTTTCAGGGTAAGAATTTTTTTACTATTTAACTTTAATTTTAATTTTAGTAACTTAATAAATAGTATCTTTTTTAAGTGAAACTATATCTGTAAACCAGGGCTCGAAATTAACGGGTGCACGGGTGCACCGTGCACCTAAAAAGAAAATTGTGCACATAAGTTTTCAACTTGGGTGCATGTTGTGCACCCAAGTTCCGAAAATCGCAAAACTCCGGCGATCCGAAAATCGCAAAACTTCGGCGATCCGAAAGTCTCGGAACTCCGGTGATCCGAAAGTCGCGAAACTACAGTGATCCGAAAGTCGCGAAATTACGGCGATCCGAAAGTCGCGAAACTACGGCGATCGGAAAGTCGCTAAACTACAGCGATCCGAACGTTGCGAAACTACAGCGATTCGAATACAACGATTTTCATGACTTTTGATCGTTTTTTGCTAAATTCATGACTTTTCATGACAAAATTTACATGTCCAAATTCATGACTTTTCATATGCGCGGAAACCCTGCATTTAGTCAGTTTGTATGAAGAAAAGTTTTTTTAAACTTGTTATTCATATTATATGTGTGCACATAATATTATATATTCACCTAATTTTATTTTAGTGCCTAATTTAAAATTAGTACTTGTCACTATAAAGTTAATTCGAGCTCTGCTGTAAACATAATAGAATAATTCCGATTTAGTTTGATAATGTCAAATGTGTTGCATTACATAAAAAGCGAAGAGAGCATTTTTATGCATTAAGAATTGAGAGAAGGAATTGGATGCTGTTTTTGATTGGATCACGTGTCCGGCTATTTTTATTAATTTAAAAATATATATAATTACATAAATTTTGAGCGGAATTTTTACTGATTATTTAGATTCCCGATAGCTTTTGCTGCAAAAAAATATATTTAAAGGAAAATTAAACATAAGTTTTAATTCCGTAATATAAAAGCTATTAAAATGTGCTTTCCTTTTCAATTAGGGGCAACTCTGCGTTGACCTATCATTAGAAAAATATTCAAGAAGAAAGTCAGTTCTTGTGTTTTACTTCTTAGGCAAAGTTACCCCATTCGCTGGTACTTAAAATATAATTTTACTATAAAGTTTCATGTATACACCGTAAAGATTCCTATTTATATATACACTGTGTGGTGAAAATTACTTAGGTACAGTATACTCCATAAATCCATATATAAATAATCCACACCGGTTTTTTTTTTTTTGGGGGGGGGGGGGGTTAAAAAAATTCTAGGGGGTGCGTCGTTAGCTCTGGGGGGGATCGGCACCTCTGGTGCATAGTTCAGGTGAAATTAGTCATTTTAAAGGAATTCAATATCGATGGTTCGAACTTCGAATTTCGGGTCCGTCTCGAAAAAACTTCCTTCCAATTCGTCCCATCTTCAGTTCACGAAGCGCAGGCGCGCGCTTCAGCAGTTCCTGTATGCTTTCATCGTCGAGACTGGCGTCGACGTCGAGAACGCGCAGGTCGACGCTCGCGAACGTCGAGAAGACCTCGGGAGGGATCTTGTTGCAGTGAATATTCGAAGTAGTGAAATTTCGAATGCATAGGCAACGGAGGTGACGCAGTGTGAACACGAGGGTCAGGGCTTGCTTGTCAAAACCGCAACCAATTGAGAGCTTTCGGAGGCCTGGCAGAAGGCTAGAAGAAAAAACTCCTAATTATTCGGAGAATATGTTTAAGGGGGCGTCCAAAAATTACGTGATACGTTTAGGGGGGGGGGGGGGGTCAAGCCGAATATCACCAACTCTCACGTAGGGGGTATCTTCAAATATCACGTAATTTTCCCCGCAAAAAAATCAAAGTAAAATAGCGAAAAAATATAGTTAAATTCCAGGAAAATATGTTATACTCGACTTAAATTTGGCAAAATTTTACATCATAATATTTATGGTGGCTTTCCGAACCATATTTCAACATGTTGAAGATCTAAAAAAACTATTTAAAATTCACCAGAAAGAAATCAAATAAAACAATTGTGAATTTTGCGAAATCTCACATGAAATTACGGGAGGAAACCAGAGGAGTTAAATTAAGATTTAGATATACATTTGATTGCACATTCATTCATTAATGGTATTGGCCATATGAATAAATATAATTGCCCTTGTTTAGCTCTAGTGTGACGATGATTCAAACTAACCATAACCCCTTATAAATAAATAGACAATTAAAATTATGCAAATTTATTTAAGGTATTGTAGCTTTACCAAAGTTACATACCATTAAAAATCCGTAACTTTTGTTTTTGTTGAAGCCTAGAAAGTCGGAAATTTCCCACATATAGTTTTGCCATTTTATTTGTATCAGCAGCATATCGATCAGTGATCGATAACGAAACAAATGATTTTTAGCTATTTTTATATTTTAAGGACAAAAATTTCGGCCGGTTAAAGCGAAGGCACGATTAAACGGAGTCCGGTTAAGAGAGCGCCTACTGTATATATACGCACCGTACAACAGACTCGAGCTCTTCGTAATCTATTCTTCCTCTGAACAGATTAAGCGCCACCACCCGCGGCTGCAGTTTGAAGAACTCTCCAAGACTGCCGCGGAGTCCGTTGCAGTCGCTGATATCGACGTCCGTCAAAGCCAGACCCAGCGTCGACGCGATACGCAGAGCGGCGTCTTCAGGAGTGTCGGGCGGCAGGCGCAGGGACGTCAGAGTTTTGGCGCGTTTGGCGATGAACAACTCGACAGCCCATGTAGTGAGGAGAAAGGGAGACAGGTCAAGACAGAGATTGAAGGGGACAGGGTAGAACCTGGACAATAAACACAAATGAAGAGTACAGGGGGAAAAACTTCATTGCATAGGAAGCTTCCCGTATTCTGGCGCGCTTGGAGGACATTGGCGACAGGAAACCGGTTATTCAATCTCTCGGTTCATCTTTCGCGGTACAAACGTGTGACTCGTGTCCGCTGATCTCTGACGTGAATCAGGGTAGCCGCGAGAGAAAAACAAAGTGAGCAACCGGTTTACTTACACCAGTTTAGGAGATGACTCGCTATTGTTGCCAAAGAATCCTGATGCAGACAGATTCCTATGCAATGAAGTTGTTATTCCCCATGTGTTCACACGTGAAGAGTAAAGGGGGGAAAAAAACCTTCATTGTATAGGAATCTGTCTGCCGCAGGCCTCTTTGGCGACGATAGCGAGTCATCTCCTAAACTGGTGTAAGGAAACCGTTTTCTTACATGGTCATGGATCTTCTTTCGCGATTCACGCCATACACGAGTCCCATGCTTGTACCTTGAGAGAAGAAGCAAGGAAGAAACCGATTTCCTGTCTCTAACGTCCGCCAAGCAGATCCGATTACAGAAAGATTCCTGTGCTATCAAAGGGGGTTCTTTCCCTAGACTCTTCATATCTTTATAACAACTTGAACTATACCCACAAGATATTGACACTGGAGCTCATATTTAGAGCACTAAAACAGTTTTGAACAAATAAAAATGTAAACCAATTATTTAATAACTTTTTAGGTTACAATGTAATAAAGCTCTTGCCTGCAATTTGTGAGAGACTACTGATTGATTGAAAGTATATACGCCATAGTTCTCTCGCTTTATTCTGGTTGGGTTAAGGGTTGTCAACAACAAAGAAATGTCCCACTTATGGTTCTAATGCAGAAATTTTTATCATTACTTAATATGCAGGACATTTACAGTACAAATCCAAAAAACAGGACAATTTCCAAATTTTAGGACTCTTGGTAACAGGCAGGATAAAACCCCAAAAAGCTGTACTGTTCTGTGAAATGCTGTACTTTTGGTCACCCTACTTATATTTAAGATTGGGCAAGGCTAACACCAGTGCTAGAAGTGTGAGTGCACGTGGGGTGATGCCACTTTTCAAGTAAATGGCCATGCATCCCCTCACTACTAATGCTAGTAAAATCCGCACACCCTGCCTACTTTTTGAGGGTTATTTAGCAACTTTCCATTTTAAAGAGAAAAATATTTTTTTAGAAAAAAATATTGATCTTTCATACTTTCATTTTTTCCCATTTATTAGGGACAGGGACGTGACGCCATCTGACAACCTTCACGCTACCTCAAAGCACAGTCCTGAGCTTCAAAACAGGCAACAAAGTCCTGAGACTCGCATCAGGCAGCAAAGTCCTGAGACTCACATCAGGCAGCATCACCCTCCCCCCCCATTAATCGTTCCTCCTCCGACTCACTGGAAGGGGAGTACTGTGTCGCTCAGCACAAATACCCAATACTAGCCCTCGCGACTGATTAATTACTTTGATGCAGACGGTTCAGTATTGGGCTCGCATGCAAGAGGTCCCTGGATCAAAACCGGGCTCGGTCCATACCTCTTCAGATGTTAAGTCATCACCGGCAACGCCCACAAAACAAGACTCCGACCTAGGCTCATTAGGTCCCGAATAATGACGTCACGGCCACGTACGCCACACAACGACATAACAATGTGCAGTTTGTACATCAATTAATGGTAAAAAGAGGACTAAATATCACAAACTTGCAACCTTTCTTGGGAGTATCTACTATACCTTCTACCTAAATCGCATAGGCATAGCAGACTCGTCCACAATTAAGTCACACTCTTTTCCTTGCGAGCCACAAACAAAAATATGCCGACTTTTACAAATTAAAAAAATTAAGTTTTTTCTTAAAGTTAACCTATCCTAATATTTGTAACAAATTCTAATATAAAATTATGTTATTTCACGATTTCTGTCATATTCAAAATTGTGTCATTTCATGCCAGATTCTAATTTAGTAAAAAAAAAATATTCTAACTGCGACACAAAAATTTGATTGTACATGCTAAAGAATTAGCAATGTCCTATATTTATTCTTGCTTTCCATATAGGTAATATTTCTATTGGGGTGAGTCAACAATCTGTTCTTATAAATAATCCGTTATAGTGTGAGCTTAAATTTTAAATAATACATACTACAGATGATGCAAATCTATTGACGATCAAGTCAAGATAGAAAAAAAAATGCACGTGCAATTGAGGACGGCCATCAGCAATTAACTATAATCCTCCTTTCACCAATAACCCATATGTAGTTTTAGTGTAACACATTATCTCCAACCAAACTAACCCAATAAATTGCTCAAAATAATTAGGGGAGCGCATGGTTTAAGAGTCATTTTTTTAAAAGGGGGACAACTTGTGATAGTTGATACCTTTGATTTTTTTTTGAAACTTTCAGGATATGTTAGTAGTACTAAGATATGAATAAGTGAATTTCAGTTTTTCTTAAATCCGTCTTGTTTGACTTTGAGAGAAGGTCAAAGTTTGAGGTAATGGATCAATGGTGTACATCATATCATCCTTTTACTTCTTTCGAAAGCCATGAGTGCTCCATGAATTTTTTTTTGAAATATGGATACTACTTGATACTAGGTACATGTCAGCATAATTAGTTTGGTGGATCACTCATGGCTTTGAAGATCAGGGTCCTTTGAAAAAGGTCATTTTCGTCGATTTTTTTCAAGTTTCCTAATTAATCTGCTTAAACCATAAATGACCCACAAAAATAATTATTGGATTAAGTGCACACACTAGGGTAGTTCTTAGAAAAATATAAAACTTCATGGGTGACCCTTTACTTTGGTAGTTACAGGGTCTCAAAGTTGATCATTTCCAAAAAAAGGTCACATTCAAAGGTCAATTACTCCAGAAGCGAAAATTCAATAACTTGGAGACACAGTTGTAAATACACTTTTGGAGATATAAAATGGACTGATAATAAAAAAAGTTAATTGCCATAGATTTGTAACCTGGGTCTAAAACTACAACTTTTGAAGTGTATTTACAACTGTGTCTCCAAGTTATTGAATCTTTGCTTCTGGAGTAATTGACATTTGAATGTGACCTTTTTTACGGCGGACTATACCTCTTCATCACCCGCCGGTCAAAAGCAACGTTTCTCGGCACCTTGAACTCTCTGAGATTCGGAGAGACTGCGTCCATCAACCCTAATAGCATCTCGTCTTTGACGTCGGTGGCCCTGTAAAGATCCAGGCTCTGCAGGTGCACCAGGGGATCAGGCCCTATCGCCATCACTATGTCTTCCGTGTCCGTCACTAGGGTGCTCAATTGTGGGCATTTCATCCATGAGCTAGTTGGTTTCAAAGAAAATACATGTCATATAATGCCCTAATATGTAATACGAGGGCTGTTTTTTTTCAACCTCCGATAGGCTGTAACAAAAGACGGGTCAACATACAAAAAAGATTTTTTTACCAAAAGTAATGTACAATACTACTTATTTCTCCACATAATTACCTTGACGATTAAAGCATTTGCCATATCTGTAAACAAGCTTTAAAATACCCTCTTTTATAATATGTAGCCGTCAATGATTTGAAGGGAGTTGTGACGGTTTCTTTGAGCTTCACGTCAACTTGGAAGCGCTGCAATCCAAGCCACTATGCTAATCGATAATTCACTTATGGTAACCCTTCGAGTTTCCCTAAACACTTGGGCAACTCGCTGAACAATGCCGTCTGTAGCGAATGACATGCTTCCATTTTCCACTTCTTCATGAATATCAGTTCGGCCACCTTTAAATTTTCAACAGCATTCACGAACAACGCCATCACTTATAAAGGTGTCTCCATACACTCATTCATCCTTCAATACATTTCCGTTGCACTGTTACCTTCTGCCTGCGAGGAATAACAGCTCGCAATTCTCACTTGGCGGCTACATTTTATGAAGAGGGTATTTTAAAGCTTGTTTACAGTTATGACAAATGCTTTAATCGTCAAGGTGATTATGTGGAGAAATAAGCAGTATTGTTCTTTAATTTTGGTAAAAAAATCTTTTTTGTATTTTGACCCGTCTTTTTGTTACAGCCCATCGGAAGTTGAAAAAAAAAAACAGCCCTCGTATAATGCTCTATATACTCCTGGCCAACCTAAGTTGGGTAAATAGAATTATGCTATGGAGAAGATCCTTCCGCGGACATGTAAAGAGTTCCATAAATTATTTGCGAATCCATCCAGAAAACTTGTTTAAAACATTAATTTCGTTTAAGGTCTAACAGATTAGAATATTATTTGAGAAAATTTGGTAATTTTATTAGAACGAAAAGTGTATTTTGATTAAATTGTATTCAGATCATTTTGTATAAAAATATTACCTTACAAGAGTTTCCAGCCAACGGATCATTGTTTCTTTTTCACGTTCCATGGTTGCTGATTCGATCGGATTTCGTTTATTATGACAGAGGCAGATGGGTTTTTTCATTATATCATAACTCACTGTGTAATTGGCGATTGAAAATGAATTTCAATTTAAGGAAGAAGGCAATTTACAATTCTTTCCTTAAATGGAAAATAGAAGTTATCAAAAGCATTTGCCCAATCTGGCTGAACAAAAGTAGATTTTAAAAATTTCAAATTTTTTGGAAAAAGTGGTTGGTAATTGTAGTCAAGTATTCAATAAATGTCATAAAGATTTTTTTTATTTCCTTTGTTACTTTTTGAGTCGTATTGTACGAAAAGTGAATACTTGTGATACATCACAAAATAGTAAAAATAGTGGATATATAACTAAATACTGATTATTCTCACAGGTATTCGTTTGAATAGTTTATGTTACTTGTTTACTCATTGTTCTAATTTTGTGTAAAATGATTGAGTGTATTCTATTTTTTTGACTTTTTTATATGCAATAGGGTACTTGACTAAATTTTTTTTATTGGCTTAAAATATTCTTATGCTAAAAACATTATACCCGTATTTTTTCTTTTTTTCAAATACCCCATTAAAAGGCAGAAAATTGAATTTTAAAATTAGGACAAAAAATCACTCCCGAAAACGCTTCCTGACTGTCACGTGGTATCTGTGATGTCACTAGTGACTATAAACAAACTTTGAAACACCACATTGGAATCGATTTTAGGCAAATTTGAAATATCCGCTTCTGTAAAAATCCTTACATTATCTCAATATTTATTATTTCAAGAGTAAATTAGATTAAATCAAGTTTAATCAGAAAACAAAAAACATCACACCGGTTTGTTTATAGTTACTAGTGACGTCAGCCAAACCGTTGTGTTTGTGATCACGTGAAAAAATGCCTTTTTAAAATGATTTTTTTAATGATTTAAAGATTTATTTAGCAAAAAAATTATTTGCATTTGTTTTTTTTGACTTTCAACAATAATTTAAATAATATTGGAAGGTATTTTGACGATGCAGTCAAGTACCCTATTCGTTATAAGAATTTTTTTTAAAACCATGCTAATTATTTTAGGTTATATTCATCAACAAATCATACAAAATACAAAATGTGACACGACAAAGAGAATTTGTCAACCTTTAATTTTCTGTTTAATAAATACAAACTTTCAAGCACTTGAAAGATGTTTTTCTCATTATTCTAATAATCTGGAGGTGGGTTGTACTTACCAACAATCCAAATTAATAGCGCTGCTGCTGACTTCTAGATGTAGCAGTTGCGGGCCCAGGTTTTTGAGAAAATCCATGCATTGTTGATCGACATTGATGTTTTCTAGGGCAACTTTACAGAAGGGACGCGTTAGGGGCAACGTTGGGAGGGTGATGTCCTTTATCTGTAGGGGAGGAGGGAGGGAACGGCGGTAGAGGAACAGGCAGGCGTCCTTTAGCTGTGTGCTGCACGCCAGAAGCCAGCGTCGGCAGACCAGAGAAGCCACCAGGCGGTGGCGGACGTCGAGATAGGACAAGATTTCACACAGTACCTGTGGAGGGAAGAACTTTTTGTTAAAGCCCTGGTTTGTAATAGAGAAAAAGCCCTGGGCCCTCAGACCTAAGTTATTTTGTCACTGAAAAAGTTCAGCATAGGGCTACAAAAATGATTAAGGGTTTACCTGGCATCGATTATGATAACAGATTAAGATCTGGAAAATATACCCTGGAAAATTGGAGAACAAGGGGTGATTTAATTCAGTTATTCAAATTCATAAAACAGGGAGACATGGAGGGCTTCGGTTTTACGGTGAAAGATATAAACCTGAAGCGATAAGCTACAAAAACAAAGAATGATTATCATTTCAATTTAATTAAATTTTTGCTTAGTTGGAAAATACATAGCGCTATATCACATCACCAGATGCATGGGACAAAGTCTGAACTTTACAGGGACCTTTAAAGCGTCTGGCAAAAGTCTCGGCTGGCGGAAAGTGTCTGGCAGTATTGATTATTAACTTTTAACAATATTTTCTAAAACATACATAAAAATCAGCCTTGAGAAATTGAAATAAGTTTGGTAACTTATAATTTACCTACCTTTTGCACCCTGTACCTGTGCCATTGAGCGATCACGATTATTGTTTGGCACAAGCCAGGAAGAACCTCGATAACCGGTTGCTAGTCTCAAAGTTGCGTCGGCACCCTTATAATATGAAATACTAGTTAGTTCTTTTATTAAGGATCTCTAGTAGTTTTGGTACCGCTTATTTTTGTATTTAATTAATTATTTTATTTTAATAAATATTTATCATGGACTTAATATTTTTAAAAAGTGACAAATCTTCCTATTATTTTACATCTATTCTATAGTAGGTAATATAAAAACCATGTACTTTTATTTTGTTTATTATTTTATTTTAGAACACGTACAAATATTTAGAAGGTTTTTTTTTCACAATTGTTTTAAGAATTTTCTTACAAATAAAAATTATAATGTTTCTTAAATATTAGATGGATAATGCTTGGAATCAAAATGCAAAAGTTTAAATATGTAACAAAACATTTTTTTTTAAAGTATAACTTTTGCAATAATAATACAAAACTATACTGACCTCAAATGGCAAATCACTCTCCATCTTTTAGTGATTTTGACTACAAAAGTAAATAAACTACAACATAACCTCTAAATAAACAACATGCAACCATTTATTTCAATTTTTTGGCTTAATAATTGACATTTCATTGTTGAGACTATTGAAATCGAATACGAAATACGAATTTAGAACTTTGCCATTGCCTGTGAAATTTATACTTTCTGGTGCAGACTGCAGAGCAATACTTGATTTATTAAATAAAAAAAAAACTTCTGATATGTGTGGTTTTTATTATTTTCTTAAATAATTTATTTCGAATGGAAAGAATATATCTTAGAATTAAACAATAATTATAAATAATTAAAAATAAATGTTATTTGTTGTTAAAAAATATTTTGAGCCGGCAAAGCTAACTGGCACCGCAAATATCTTTTATTTTGATTTCGAGATTTATTTCACTGCATTTCATATTCATAATTTCATATTTTCTATGATGGCGTCGCATTCGAGTCGTTCAAGTTCTGGTTGGCCTAAATCAAATAATTCTAACAATCAAAATAACCAATTTCAAGGTAAATACATACCCGGAAACAACAATCAAAATAATCCTCCGATCAATTCTTCTTTAAACCGAACCATTAGTTTGTAAGTATTTCCATGATTTTATTATGTCTGTCACTTTTGAGCCCCCATGTTTTGTTTATTTTGATTTTGTAATGGAAATATTGAAAACAACTATAATTAGTTTTTGTAAGCAGCGTTATAGTGCTAATAATATTTTTGTGGGAAAGCTAGTGTCCATATGGTGGGAATGGAAGGGGGGGGGGGGGGGGTAAAGATATTAGGATTTTGCCAAAAATCCTAATATATTTTATTATTGAGTGGAGCAGTCGTCCACGATTTTCACTTTTACATTCATTAAATGTTGTGATTTTTACTTTTTTCAATGATCATTATGCTTTACATAAGTTAAAAGTTTTTTTATTCATCAGTTTTTGAACCACTTACTAAGTTACTAGTTTCATATCAAGAGTAATTGATTTGAAATAACCAAATAATGTGCACATTAAACGGAACACTGTTGCGGATTGCTAAAAAGTACCGGAACAACATACTGTGGTTAACCTATAGAATCGTTGCCGGCAACTTTACGCCAAATCTGGTAACCCTGACAAATTGGTATTTTGGCAATGGCAACCTTTGGCGAAATTAGTAAACGCATTGCCAATTTCTAAATGTTAATCCATTTAAATCTTAAATGCATATAATTCATTCTGAAGTTTTTTTTATGCCAATATTTTATTAATTATATGCTTAACGATTTTAAATCGCTATTTACTTTTTTTTAAATCAATTATTCGGCATTTTAACGTTTTGTGCATAATATTTATATATTTTTTTCTTTTTCAAGCTATTCCTGAAAATACACTTTTTTGTTGTTTTAGAAATAATTTGCATTTTGAAATTAGGTAGTATTTTTGGTCATTTCGAAATGGCAACCATTTCGGCAAGTGCCGGGGTTTGTTGTCACTTCGACTTGGCAACATTTTTGAAAAGTCGCCAAATCCGGCCATGATTCTTTAGGTTAACCCATACTGCCACATTTCAGTTTTACTATAACCACAGTTTTATAAACATTGTAACAATAATTTAATTACGAAAAGTTATTGTTCTCTGCCATACGGAAAAGCCAAGTAGCAAAACCCACTTAAGGGGGGTCGGATGGGTGTTTGGGTCAAAAATGTCGATTTTCTGTTTTTCCTTAAATATTCTGCTTATCTTTAGCTTTAATTTAAGACCAAGATTATTGATTTCTGTAGAGTGGTTTTCTTTTTATAAGCATTTTTGAGAAACTTAATATCAGTTCTTACCTATAACCTTATTTTTCTTATGCGTTTCCTGAAATATAAAATTTTCAGCAGTTAGGAACATTTTTCTCAGGAACTATAAAAGATATCAACATATTTTGTTTTGTTATTTCTTCCCCATGAATAGCTCTTTGATTTAAACTGAGGAATATCTCTGCTAAAAAAAAAAATTATATAACTTTAAATCGGATTTTTTTGTGTTTTTCAATACATATTTTTTAAAAAATCACTGTATACGTATTGTGTAATACTTTGAAATATCCTCAGTTTAAATCAAAGAGCTACATGTAAGGAAAGAAATATAAAAAAGTTTATAATGATATCTCATATAGTTCCTGAGAAAAATGTTCCTAAAGTTAGGTAACTTAACATGGGCGAGATAGAACCATCTGACTCCCCTTAAGTGTATGATTTATAGGGATGCACCGAATACCAAATATGGCCGAATAATGAATATTCGGCCTAACTAAACCAACTTGTATTTTTATCAGATATAAGTAAGTTGTATTTATTACTCATTAATTTCAATCCAACATAAACATATAAGTACACAATCACACAATAATTTTGTTGCAATAAAGCTATTAAATTTTTAATTAAAGCGACACGCAATAAAGTATTACTCGTTCGTTATTAAAACAAGCCTTTTAGAAAGTATAACTTGGTAAAATCACAACATGAAAACAAAAAGAAGAAGTATGAAAGCAGTTGTGAAAACGAAAACAGAAGTAGTAGGATCCTGTGTAAAATGAAAATTACAAAAAAATAATAAAACTATGGCTTAGAATTTTGAAAAATATTAAAACCCATAGAAAATATTTATCGGCACCAGCTAGCAGTGTCGATAGTGAGCGGTTGTTCGCCGAAGCTGGAAACATTTGTCAAAACACAATAAATTAATTCCCCTGAACAGCTCTTTTTCTTACATCATAATTTGCTTCTAGTAAATTTTAAATATAATTAATTATATCCATTCCCATTAAATATAACTGATATATCTTTTGATTTAATTCATAAAAATACTTTTTCATGAATAAACATCACATATATTGAAAAATTAAAACGCTGTAACATTCATTTTTCTGGTGTTTCTTATACTAATTAATACAGAAATTTTTCTTTTCTTGTATTTATTTCGGGGAAAAAATTGTTAAAAAATTATTATTTTTTTAATTTAACTATTCGGCCGGATACCGAATAGTAGTAACTGAATATTCCTTGCATCCCTAATGATTTAAATAACCCAATCAAAACAAGAAGCTGCTGGACTATTACAAGTTGCGTTGATAAACAAAATAATCTGACCAAGAAATACTTTGACAAGACTTAATGACAAACACGAACAAACAGCAACATATAATTTTGAACAAATTATGTTTTACAAAACAATTGAATGTCTTAAGTAACTTAAAGTAGAACAGCACTTTCGTTATTGCAAGATTCTAAATTCTATTTGCAAAATAAAATTTAAAAAATCAATAAACTCTTGAAACAGTCGTTGCCACAAGTCGTAGCTAAACATTACTGTTTCTGAAAAAGTTGATTGTTTTTTCGTTTTATTTTGGGGGCTAGGTGAGAAGACTTCTTTCCGTGGAACAGTGATCATCACAGGAATTTTTTAGACGGAACACAAAGCAATATTCTGTCGCTGGGCTCTAGTGTGCCTTTATCTCAAACTAAACCTATTTATTTCAGGTACAGCTGTGGACAAAAAAAAGTATCCACTATGATT
Source organism: Oedothorax gibbosus (assembly GCA_019343175.1). Classification (NCBI taxonomy): domain Eukaryota; kingdom Metazoa; phylum Arthropoda; class Arachnida; order Araneae; family Linyphiidae; genus Oedothorax; species Oedothorax gibbosus. The sequence goes on along the minus strand of CM033277.1, from coordinate 6,279,367 downwards.
ATTTCGGCTGTTAGTCATCCTATAGAATCGGACCTTTTTGACTTTGCAAACAAATAATATTCTAAGTTAATTGCATGAAACAAAATTTTCATAAGGGGCTGTCTTCATATTAAAAATGTTATCAACTTTGAAATTTCCAATAGTAACACCCAAATTTGATCAGTTAGAAATGTTAAGCACCCTCCAAAACCCCTAAATCTAAGTTTTTGTTACATTTGGATGAATATATAACGAGTTATTCAATCGAATCACTTGATGTCCTTTGGGGGACCATCTCTAAAATGACAAGCGTAGTCTAGGTTCGTCAGATGGGAAAAGCAAAATATTTAAATATAAGTTAGAATATGTTGAGGAGCCCTGCAAGGGATCAAAAGTTAATGGTGATGAAGTCTAATCCCCCCCCCCCTTTTTGCAAGTTTATTTCAACTGTATAGTTACATTTTAAGATTTATTAAAGTTTCCATTTTAAAATGATGTATGCCATATTTATTTATCAAGTTCACATATAATTTTATATACAGTCCCCTAAAAGGTAATTAAAAAGTATTTTGTGTGTGATTTACTCATCAAATTATGGATAATTTTTTTAAAAATTGGGATTTCGCTTAAACTTCATGTCTTAAATGCATTTCTGTAAAAATATTAAGGGGTTTCTATTCATATTTCTTAAAAAAAATAATATAATAATTATTTAAATATATAAAAATTGTTTTAAAGACCCCAATAGTGTATGCATTATAATTATAATTACTATTCAGTAAAAAATTCGTTTCATTATCTTAATTATTTATAGATTGGGATAGTTATTTATGTGCAACTCATTTAACATTACGGCTCCTAAACTTTGCACGTCTCCAACTCCACTAATAATGCTTAAAAACTAACAAAACTTGGTATTTCGTGTTAAAATATGTCTTAGATTTGAAATATGGACTCAAAAAGGGGTGTCACTATTGAAAAATTTGAAGTTGGTAACATTTTTAATATGAAGACGGCCCCTTATGAAAATTTTGTTTCTTGCAATTAACTCAGAATGTTATTTGTTTACAAAGTCAAAAAGGTCCGATTCTATAGGTTGACTAACGGCCGAAATAATCATAGTGTTTACTTTTTTTTGTCCACAGCTGTACCCTCTGACAAACTACACTTTCAGTGGCAGCAAAGAATATATGACTTGTTTCCATGATGTGCGATACGAGTTTGACAATATCAGTATGAGGCCAGGGAGTGTTACTTTTGCATGAGCATGGGTTACCTAGAAAATGAACACGGTATTCAAATTAGTATAAAACTGCTATAAGTTGCTTGTTTTTAGGGATTATTATTGGGGCTAGGCAAGGAAGGCACAACTTCTTTCCACAGAAAGGTGATCACTAAGGGAATTTTCTTGCAAAATATTGAGAAATATTCTGCCGCTGGGCTCAGCGTGCCTTTGATTCAAACCAAATCTATTTATTTCAGTTACCCTCAGACCAGTGGTTCTCAACCGGTGGGTCGCGACCCCCTGGGGGGTCGCGAAGGGATCCTAGGAGGGTCGCAAAAAGTTTTTTAAAAAAAATATATATTTAAATAACGTGTTTTATATAATAATTTTACAACTAGAATTGAAGAAAAAATATCAGCACATATTATTTTACTTTATATCTTGGTTAATTTACATTTCAACTTTTTTATGTTATTAATACATAATTTTAATTCTAGTATGGTTTACGTTGCAACAAGCTAATGAGAAACTTGTGCTCGTTTTGATTTAACAATTTTTTGAATGTCTGGTTCGATTCTTGTCACACACATAATCAAGTCATTTTCCAGGTCGAAACGATTTCTTGATTTAGTTTTTAATTTTAACATAGTCGAGAAGCCCAGTTCGCAAAGATAGGACGTGGGAAAGGATATGATAGTCCTTAAAACTTCAGATACCAAACCAGGGTATTCACGCCTTCTCAACAACCAAAATTTATAAATTTCTTCACTTGCGAACTCCGGTTTTAAAATGCTGTCTGATGAAAGTTCCATCAATTTATCATGGAGTTGCGATGGAAATTTCTGCTTTTTCATTAAAAGGATTAAGTATCCAAAGACAACCGACATTTTCTTCAAATGGAATGTATCTTAGGATTTGGTTACTAATTTCAGTCACATGAGTTGATATCAAATCAGACATGGAATCGTAGTTAATCTCCTCTTCTGCATCTATTTCGGAACTTTTAAATTCATAACATAAAGGGAAGTTTTCAAAATTAGATTTCTTAACTTTAGCAGCATAAACATTCAGTTTCATTAATAATACATTAATTTTGTCTTGGGCTTTGATTATAGTTATATTTCGACCTTGTAGCTCTGTATTTAGCTCATTTAGGTGCATAAATATGTCTGCTAAGTATGCAAGTTTAAACAACCAAGTTGGGGAGCTGAAAAATCCGGCCAGTTCTGGTTTAGCATCTTATAAAAAATATCAGCATTTCAGATCGCAGTTAAAATAACCTGTTCAAAACCTTCCCACGGGACAGCCATCGTACCTCTGTATGTTAAACAGCAGCGCTTTATGTATGGCGCCCGTTTCATTGCAAAGTTTTTCAAACAGTCGGCACTGTAAAGGTCTACTTTTAATAAAATTGACTATTTTTACAGCTTCCATTAGGACTTGGTGAAGTTCAGCAGACATTTTCTTGGTGGCAAGGGCTTGTCGATGTAAAAAGCAGTGCACCCACTTGGCATTTGGCATAAAATCTCTTAACCTTTTGACTAAACCACTTTTAACACCTGCTAAGCATTTAGCATCATCACTGCATATTGCTATGCACTTTTCCCAGTCTATTTGAAATCTTTCCGTAGCTTCCATCTAAGACTTAAATAAACATTATCCCGTTGTGTGGTCCGGCAAAGATTTGCAAAACAAAATTTCTTCTTGTATATATCCATCTGACTCAAACCGTATAAAACACAAAAATTGTGCACAATTTGACACGTCTGTAGACTCATCGATTTGAATGGAAAAATATTCGTTTTGTTTTATTTTTTCATTAAGTTGTTCGCGTACCAGCCATTTCAGAAATACGTCTTGCCACAGTATCATTCGATAATGGTATTGCATTTAATTTCTCAGCATCCTCCGAACTGATCATACATGACACCATATCTTTTGCACATGGAAGAATAAGATCTTCAGCAATGGTATGAGGCTTTCCTTTTTTCGCAATTCTTAAGGCCACTAGATAAGATGCATGAAATGCCATTTCACTTACATTAACTATTTTCGAAATGTTCATCTGCTGGTTTTGTCAAACAGAAAGTTTCCTAAGAAAAAAAATTAAATCGGCTTACCTTTCACTGATGAATGTTTTGTTCAAGATGGCGCATCAATTTTGAAGGCTTCATGCTTTCTGCAGACAAAACATCTGAGCACAATACACACTGTGGGCGATTTCCGAGCACTGTAAAACCGAATTTTAAGTACGAATCATCGTATTTTCTCACTTTTTTAGTTTTCTCACTGGTTTCCCTTGTAGATGAGGGCTGATTTCTTTTTAAATACTTATCCATAATTGTTGCAATTTACTAAGAACAACATCAATTAAGGTATACTAGTTATGCGACCACCCCCGCAGTTTATAGTTATACGGGTCTTTATATATGATATGCCGTTTAATGGTGCCATCTGTTATGAAACACATTAGTTGTTAATGGTATTGAAAATTATACTATTGTTAATTTAATTGGTGGGGGGGGGGTGATGTCTTCAAATAAAAAACCAATTAACCAAATATAGTTAATAAAGAGTACAATATATGTAGGACGGAGGGGAGGGTCGCGAAGTTATTTTTGTGACGTTAGGGGGTCGTCACCTACAAAAGGTTGAGAACCACTGCCCTCAGACGAACTACACTTTCGGTGCCAAAAAAATTGGCTTGTTTCCATGTTATGCCAGAGTTTGACATTATTTGAATTAGTATAAAACTGTTACATGTCGCTTGTTTTTTAGGGTTATTTTTGGCTTTAGGCAAGGAAGGCACAGCTTCTTTACTTGGAACACTGTTCACTTCAGAATATTTCTTGCCGAACATTATGATATATATTCTCTTGCTGGGCTATAGTGTGCATTTGATTCAAACCAAACTTATTTATTTCGGGTACCCTCTGAAAAACTACACTTTCGGCGGCACCAAAGAATGAATGGCTTGTGTCCATAATCCATGTTATGGTTGACAATATTTGAATTAGTATAAAACTGTTACATGTTGCTTGTTTGGTTTTTTTGGTTATTTTTGGCTTTAGACAAGGAAGGCACAACTTCTTAACTAAGAACAGTGATCACTTCGAAATTTTTTTGCAGAACACAAAGCAATATTCTGAATTTCGAACCAAATCTATTTATTTCAGGTACCCTCTGACCAACTACACTTTTGGCACCAAAGAACCCCTGTACGAGCGCGACAGCTCGGTTCCTGCTCGCTTCCGTCGCATGAGAGATGAATTTGACAAGATCGGTATGAGGCGATCGGCCGAGGGGGTGTTACTCGTGCATGAGCATGGGTTGCCACATGTTCTGTTGCTGCAGTTGGGGACTACATTCTTCAAGCTGTGAGTATTGCAGGAAGTGTTACTGAAAAGCGGGGATTGGAAAGTTTCTTTTAAAAAGTAACACTGTTGCAGTTACTTTATTTAAAAAGTAACTATGTTACAGTTACTTTATTTAAAAAGTAACTATGTTACAGTTACTTTATTTAAAAAGTAACTGTTACAGTTACTTTATTTAAAAAGTAACTGTTGCAGTTACTTTATTTAAAAAGTAACTGTTACAGTTACTTTATTTAAAAAGTAACTGTTACAGTTACTTTATTTAAAAAGTAACTGTTGCAGTTACTTTATTTAAAAAGTAACTCTGTTGCAGTTACTTTATTTGAAAAGTAACACTATTGCAGTTACTTTATTTAAAAAGTAACTGTTACAGTTAATATGAAAAGTAACTAATCACAGTTTACTTTTAGAAATTTTATATTATAAGAAATATTTAGTCACCGTACCGTTTTTCAAAGAGAAACAAGACTAAATTAACAGGGACAATCAGGAAAAAGTTAAAAATTCAATGTTGTTAAAGGTTAAATAATTAAATTTAATCCGAATGCTGAACTGTGTCGATAATCTCTATGAAGAGCGGCGAGAGAAGTAACGGATGAGTAACAAAATTTTTCATTACTTTGGTTACCGGCTAAATGCAACTAAGTTACAGTTCCTTTCTGAAACATCTAATGACGTTACCTAAAAATAGTAACTGTTACAAGTAACACGTTACTCCAATTCCTGCACTGAAGATACGTTTCAGTAATCTACCTTTGCCAAAAGTTCAAATGCATTATAAAATATCCTGTAATACTTTTTTTTTCCTCCTCTAGTCCTGGAGGTGAATTAGAGGCTGGAGAAGATGAATTGGAGGGACTCAAAAGGCTCATGACTGAGGTAAATGAGAAGTTAATTAGCCTTTTTCTAGATGTTTTGTTCTGATCGAAATTATATTTAATTTCTTGTATTCGTTATTTACAATTAAGACAAAACAAAATTTATAAATTTCTCTTGTAAAAAAACCAAGCAGCTTAAGCCTCTTCATTCCTAGGCTTAATTTTTCGAGTAAGAGCCCTGGGCCCGAGACCCGGATACTTTTTTTTTTTAGTAGGGGCCTTTTCGAACGGATATCTTAACAAATAATACCTAGTTAGAAAAAAATGATTTTTTTTTTAAAGTAAAGGGCAATCATCATATTTAATAATAATATCAATCTATCATAGTGCTTAATTTTTTTTAAAACAAAAATAATATAATAGTACTATTAATTGCTTTGGTCATAAAATGATACGAAATTGTTAGGTGTGATGTAAAATTTAAAGATTTAAAGCCAATGATGGGGCCCCCTAAAATAATAGGACCAGGACTTGTAGGCCTAGGCGTTGATCAGGGCCTGAGTGTACATCTTGATCCTTGATGATCGAATTAAAAGGATACGTCCTGTAGTGAAGGGGTGTTAAATGATAAGACATGATACTTTTCCAGGTTGTTTTTCTACTTCAGCAGAAATATTTTTTATTTGATATTAGAGACACAAGTGCTTTTTCACTTGTTATTACAAAGTGTTAAGTTTTTAGACCAAACAGTTTTAATTTCATTATTTTTTATAATTTTAATCATACATATAAATGTTCGTTTTATTACATACTTCAAATTTAACTTGGGTCAAAATTTAATTTAAAAAATTGACTCCATTCCTTTGTATCATTAAATTCATGCCACTACGATTAAATGCATATCATATGGATAATCACTAGCTTATTCATCCTACAAATCAACAATCTTTGGATTAAAAAGTTTTGTTACATCTTATGTCTATCAGCTACTAATCTTATTCAGTCAATTAAAAAAAAAAACATTTATTTTATGAATTCTAATTAAAACTTGTCTTTTTCAGACTCTTGGAAGACAGGACGGAGTAATCCAAGAATGGATCATCGAGGACACTGTTGGCAATTGGTGGAGGCCAAATTTTGAACCACCTCAGGTATTCCTCTTTCTTCTTCTGGAACCTTGCATATGAGGCTAAACAATAAACCAGTGGTCGCAGTGCTTGGCCATGATAGGCTGCCCCACTCAAGTCATAACCTTGTATATTTAATGATGATGTTTTTACAGTGAATTCCCTCTTAAGTGGATACTTTAATCAGATCTCTGCTTAACCGGCCAAATTTTATTATCCTTAAAATGAAAAAATTACTTGTATCATTATCAATCCCCCAAAGATGCGAAGCAAAAAAAATATATATATGTAGCACATATCTGATTTTCTAGTCTTAAAAATAGAAAAAAGGTTACTGATTTAATGATTTGTAACTTGTAATGTTTTAGTACATTGAATATGATGGTGCTATATTTTAATTGTGCATTTATTTATGAGGCAAATATCATCAATATATAAATGGGCAATCAAACGTTCATCCAAACCTTAATTAATTTTGCTTCTACGGTTTAACCGGATTTTCGCTTAACCGGCTTGCCTATGGTTCTACTTAAGCCTGTTGAGAAGATGTATACTGTATTCAAAACCTTGCAAATATAATTGTGAATATCTTACCTAGTTACTGATTGTGTTTAATAGCACATTTAAAGGGTCAAGTTGCAAGATTCGCATTAGGTTTAGTACATTCGTTGGCTACTTTGTCCAATTGAATTTACTGTCGTCAAAAGTCGGCAACGAATGGGAGTACTTCTACTTTGGAGAATATAGGTTTGGCAACTAGACCTTGCAATTAATCTCTTACATGTAACTATTCATGATTGGTAATCTGAAGTATTAACCCATTAATGACAACTTGTGAATGCATTGATTTTTTAAAAACAATTTTTGTGTTACTTAATTTGTCCTACATAAATCGTTCGGGACTATGGTCTTTATTTGTCTTTTATTTTGTTAATTTTGATAAACTTCAGCCAGAAAGCTAATTTTCATATGGCAAATTAGCTTGCCAATCTTCGTTAATGGGTTAATTGCAAATATACCTCAGCATTACGAAAAGAGTGTTGGTTGACTTTTAAGTTTGGGGATAAAATATAGTCCAAAACTCAGTGCACCAAAAAGGTTTTTGAGGACGTACATAAATTACTTCACGCAAAATTTAGACTTTTTTACCCCTCCCTCCCCCTATGTCACTCTGCGTCACGTTTGATCGAACCCCTCCCTCTAAAATTACATCACATTGTTGCACCCCCGCCCCCTTAAAGAAAAGTTAATTTTAATATTTCCCTTTGTTTCTGAAATTTGAAAAAAATGTACAATTTATCTTGGTTAAATAATTTATTCATAGGAATATAACAACATTGCATTTACATTTCCGTTGTCCAAGGTCTAACTAGCCATTCGCTAATGTCTTCTAAGAAAGGGGGCCTGAAAGTTATCGGAACTGTCTAGTCTAGTCTAGTTCTGGGTCTTTTGGTGTTTGTCCAGGTAGCTGCCAGTCCTCTAATTGGTCAAGATAGTGTCGCAATTTTGAGTGTTACGTAGTACCGTTACGAAAAGGTATGTAAAATATAGGAGACTAATAATGCCTACGTTGTTGCATATAATAATCTCCCCATCCTCTTTCTGAAATAAAGTGTTTCTTATAAAAAAAGATTTCAATTTTTTCTTCTCAAAAACATGTTATGTAAAACAGATATTCCTTGCAAAATTAGAAATGTTCGAATCGTTACGTCACGCAAGCGATTACCCCTACCCCCCTCCATGTCACGATCCGTCATGTTGGCGCATACCCCTCCCTCCCCCTCTGAGCATGACGTAATTTATGTACGTCCCCTTTGTATTGGCAAGCAGGGACGTAACTAACTAGTATATTTTGTTGGATAACTTTTTTGTGCTTTAACATATTAACATGTCATGAAATACAAGTTAAAAATTTCTGTTGGAAGAAGTGGAATAATTGGGGAGAAAAGCAAAATAAGTTAAATCAAAGTTTAGGAGTTGTAAGAAAACTTATAACAATGCAATTTGAAAAATTCTTTTTGGTGATTACTTTTTTTATTTTAGTGAATTACTAAACCCTCTAAGTAAGAAAATGCACGGCTAAAGTATGTTGATTTTATATTTATAGACATTGTTCATCTTCTTTTACAGTACCCGTATGTTCCTCCTCATATTACTAAACCTAAGGAACATAAGAAGCTATATTTAGTGCAACTACCAGAAAAGGGTAAGAATAATTAATATAGTTTTTATTTAACCCCTCCAGTCTTTAACCTGATCTTTACCTCTTTTTTATTTTTTAATGTATAGTTTGGTAAAAAGTTTTGGAAAATATATTAAATAAATCATACATTTTTTTTTGATAAAATTATTATTTAGAGACAAAACACAATTTTTTAACTTTTACAAAAATCGGAAATAAGTGTTTTCTCCGGAATGTACAAATTGGCAACTTTTTTGTAGTTACACTCACATTGACTTCCCATCATTCTGATGTGTTCAATTTATGTGAAATAAGTTTTTTTTTTTAAAGAAAAAGTTATGTGTGTGACGTCCACGTTATTTTGCAGGCATTAAAAAGGAAGGTATTGCTATGTATTTTTTTGCTTGGTAACCTTGAAACAGCTTTTCAATTGCAAATTTTTAACAATGCGTTGTTAAAATCAATCTTAAATATTTTTTTATAACAACGTGCAAAAAAGTTCACTTTTTTATATCATATTATATTCATTCATAAATCGTTGCGAAAATGACACTTTACGTGCTTACATCACAGACAGTGCCGAAAGTAAGTACTTTCGGCACTAGTGCGGTAAAGTAAATAAGAGTATCTGATTGGTCGAAAAACAAAATGATGTCATGAATCTCCATGGAAACTAAATGATGTTATGAAACTCACTTATTTCTATTGGTTCATTATTTTTGCATTTTCTAATATCTCCATGGAAACTACAAGTATTAAAAAAATTATTAAAGGAAATTTAATAAGACAAAAGTAAGAACACAAATTTCACGCCAAACAATTTTTTTGCACGTTATTATAAAATATATTGTAAGCAAGCACGTGCCAAATAATACTTTATTAAGCTCTTGTCATTATTTCACTCGACCTACGGTCTCGTGAAATAAAAGCCACTCGCTTATGACTTTCTTGGTGGGGGGCAAGTTCGCCAAGCACTGCGACCTCAGGTCTATTGTACTCAACCCCAGAAATGACACAGGCATAAGAGACACACAAAGAAAGAGACGACACAAACACATAGACAAATAACAACATTTATTGACAAACACAAACATCCATGCCTTACCGGGATTCGAACCCGAGCCCAGAAGCTCCAAAGGCTAGCTCCCTAACCGCTGCGCCGCCGGGTCGGCAAGCCACTCGCTTAATAAAGTATCATTTTCGGCACTAGTTGCTTAAATAACTATTACAAAATATGTAAATAAATTCTTTTTCGAACCTTGATTGGTGAATCCATGTCACGTGGAAACAGATGAAGCACAGATCGCAAGAATGAAAGCTGGAAGGAATTTCATTAGGGGTTGTCCATAAATCACGTAGTTTTTTTAGAGGGAGGGGGTCAAGCCGAATATCACAAAATCTCACGTGGGGGGGGGGGGGGGGTCTCTGCAATTACCACATGATTTTAACACGCAAAAAAAATAAAGTAAAATTTAGGTAAAATGGAGTTAAGTCCCTGTAAAATTTGTTTCTGTGCTCTAATTTTGGCAAAATCTTAGATACTAATATTTATCCATACTTAAAAGTAATAGGGAAAGAATGCAGGGTTCGTACGCCTCCTGAATTTCAATTTTGCTTCTAAGGCCCTTATAACTCCTGAAATTTGTGTCTCATCTCCTGACATTTTTACCCCTCTCCTGAAAAAATTTACAACTTTACTTATTAGGAATATTTTACTTTATTCGGAAAAGGTCTAATGCACATGCACAGTAGAAAAATAGAGTTCAGATATTGTGATAATAGTTAATGTCCGGAATGCGCCACACAACTCTTCAGAAGATTTTGTCTTCTGTTCGTCATTTGAAGTGCAGTGAAGTCACTAGACTGATACTATAATAACAAACATATCAATTTTATTCCTTGTTACCTCCTGAATTTACATTGCTGCACTTCTGAAAACTCCTTAGAAACTCCTGAGTTTCACTAGCATAGATAGAGTATGAACCCTGAGAATGGTACGATATTTATACAGATTCGATGTCGGTAGTTTCTTTCTGTTCTTTTTATTAGTTTCAATTCAGACCAAAGGACCCATGTTTGAAGTATTTTACATTTCACAAAGAAAAAGTATACAAAATGTGCACCGTATGTAATACTTTCCCACCATCATCAGCTGCTGTTTGGACTACCCATGTTTGAGGTTGGGACGTTGATTAGTATGAGCTTTGAAGTTTTCCGGGCATAAAACGTCCAAATCAAAAGTTTTGAAATAAAAAAAATGTCAAATATAATAACAAAAATATGAATTTTGAAAAATCTGACTTGAGATTACGGGAGGGGTGGCTCAAAAAATAGTCAAAACTGAATCATCATAATGTGATTTATGGATGCCCCCTAACCTGCAACAAACTAATTACTTTTTGGCTAGAATAATGCATGCTCAAGGTCTTCCTTTTGTATGAGAAATGTATTGCCGTAGAACCTTGAATATCCTATCTAACTGGGACCAGAGGTAGGTCGGATTTAATCGAAAATTCCGGATAATAGAGAATTTCCATAAAATACTAAAACTTATATAACAGAGGAGTGCAGAAAGCTATGGCCGAGCCTTAAATCTGCCATCCGAAATCCGTGATGGTTGTGCAGTAGTACATATTGAATTTTAGTGTTAATTTATCTCTGAGACATACTGAGAAAAAGAAAATCAACACAGTTTCCCGAGTTTAGAATCGGTACAGAGTTCTAATTTCAGAATCACCGGATAATTCCGATTCCAAAATCGCAGGAGATTCCTGATTTTTGAATCGCGAAAGTTTGCCAATTTCAGTATCGCCGGAGATTCCTCACTTTAGAATAGCTGTATATTTCTAAAACTGTTGTTTTTTGTGAACAACCAAAAATGATTTAGTTGGAGTTAGTGATGTTGACTACTGTAATTCTAACAACGCTATGTTTTTCTGTAGCCCTGTTTGCTGTTCCCAAAAACTACAAGCTGGTTGCTGCGCCTCTCTTTGAGCTGTACGACAACGCCCAGGGATATGGTCCCATCATCTCTAGTCTGCCGCAGGCACTATCGAGGTAAGCACACCTTCTTACAACCATTGTTTGAAATTGGATAAAGAAATTTAGGAGCAGTATGTGCTTTGACTTAAAAAAAAACAACTAGGAACAGAATGCACATTACCTGGGAGGATTTCTTTAAAACACAAATTACTGAAAAATAATTCACCACAAAATCCGAAGTTATAGTATCACCGGAGATTCTTAATTTGACGAAGTTTCGCAATTTATAGATCGCCAGAGTTGTACGATTTTATGACTGCTGAATTTTGCAATTTTATGGTCAGATCAATGATTTGACAAATTCAGGATCGTGGAAGTTTTTTGATAGATTGAACTGAATTTTAAACTATTTTTTAAAAAATGGTCGACATAATGTTTTACGACTAGCAACCGTTAATTTCGAACCCTGCTTACAACACAAAATGTGGTTGCAACTACAATTATTTTTTATTGACTGGTATGCATGACAAATTTCAGAGTATTTGTTATTATTTCTTTTTGTGGAGAGTCTAGTACCGGGTTCAAAATTAACAGTCGCAAGATGGACCTAATCCTTCATTTTTGCAACAACAAAACAAATTTAGTCACAGTTATTACGAATAAGTTTTTTTTTTATCCAGTGTTTCTATCATGTTTTAAATTAATGCGTTTATTTTACTCTTGTAATTGCTCTTTCAGATTCAACTTTGTGTTTGTGACTTGAGAACAAACGATCTTTCCATTCCTCATCACTTGATTTCATTCAATAAAAACACTTAGGAAGAACTTCTGCTAAGTCCTTCATTATTTTGTCATCCATGGACCAAATTTTATATCTTTTTTTCATGGAATTTCATCCATGTAGTATAATTGGCCTATAAAATGTATATGATTTACCCCTTTAAGTGACATTAAATTTTTCATTTCATTCATACACTTGCATTATTGTTTCGATTTTTAAAATAACATAGGGCTATACTCCTATTGATTACGACGTAAGCTTCAAACTCACTTTCTTCCCCGGGCTCCTTGTGTGGTTTTATGGCTATGTCCTTACTATGACATCAAATGTCACAAAGGCAACAAAACTTGGCGATCGCCAAGGGCGCCAAGCAATGCAATAGCTTGGGGGCTGATTCTGCCAAGTCTTGTTGCCTTTGTGGCGTAGTCGGGACACAGCCTATCAGAAATAAGGTAGGCCTTGCTGTTCTAAACCTACATTGTTTAGGGCTCCGAACCCAGCCCAAAAAGTAGGGTAAACAAAAATTAAAACTAGGTTCGCTTGGTCTCCTGGAAAACCATACGAGGGGGTAGGGGAAGAACGAGTTTTTGAAAGCTTGCATTGTGATCGAAAAGACTATAGTAATTAGCCTAGTCTTTGTTAGCAAGATGAGTGAGAATCTAGGTGTTCACCTATTTTGTAAAACATAACAAAAATTTCTTGGGTATGACATATAATTGAAGCCAGCATTTCAGCTGGGAACAAAATATTCCTACTTTTTTTTGTGGCATGAATGTTAATTAGGTTGCGAGTTTGTTGAGTTAATATGTATACATGTTGATATTTATTTAAAAAAAAACCTTGCTAGTTTACAACCTGTAGCAAAGTTTTAAATATTCACAGTTGCATTATAAATATTTACTTTTTTTTTCTCTGACCAATTTTGTGCATGTCCATATGAAGTGTGTATTTGCAAAACTCGCATTCTCTATGGCATAATTAAGATATGGGGCGACCAGCTCATGGGAAACTTAAAAGAATTGTAAATTCAATTGGAAAAGTTGCCAATAAGACTATATTTTGGTTATATTTAGGAGAATGCGAATTTTGCAGCTAGGCACTTCAAATGTATAAGTTCACATACGTGTATCTATTGAAAAATACATTTCCCCACTTCATTTAACAATTTTTCTTACTACTAACTTTTATAAAACTAGAATGTTCAAGCTTTCGAAAAATACTAAAGCAGTTGATTTATTAATTGCATTAAAAATGACAGCAAGTGGGTCAGATTTCGAAGATCTTGCAAAAATTGTTTATTTTCTGCTGTAAATGACAAGATATTTTGCATTAAAACAAATGTTAAAATGGACTATTAACACTTTACCGACCGGTAGCGGTTCGAACATACTAAGCCCTTTCACCGCTGTCACAAGTCGTACTATACCCTTTCACCGGTCGTGGATCTAGACTGAACACGGCCTAACCTAACCAAATTTAACAGAAATATCTAAAGTCGGTTAACCGACAACCGGTCGGTAAAGTGTTAATTGCAAAAAAAATGACAGCTTGTTTGTTTATTCATAGCACACAAAAAATGTTTAGTCTTACCTCTCATCTCAACCTCAAATTCTTTTAAATTGAAGTGCCTCTCGTCAAATGTTAAACATTAGTTTCTTCAAAATTAATTGTAATACATACTTCATATTCTAGTTTGAAAAATGTCGATATAAAGAATGTTTTTTTTGAGGATGGTGAAGAGGTTAATCCAAATTAAGCTTTAAATTAAATTCTAGATAGCCTGTTCATGAAAATATGCCTGTTTCTGAAATTTGTTAAAAGGATTTGTTTTTAATACTTGCCTTGTGTTACAAATTTTTAGAAACTTTATCACCAAATAATCAAGTTATGCAAAATGTGCTTTTCCGATATTAGAGATGTTGTCAATGCCAGATTTTTCAACTCTCTTGGTGAAGGGTCTGAATTTTCTTTTGAACAGATTTAGACATGCATAACTAACCGAAAAGTTATCTTATACAGATGATTTTATTTGTATTATGCGATAGGTTCAGTTCCAATGTAATATAGAACATTACCAAATAACATTCAAGAATATACAAATTCCACAATCTGTAAAGTTTCGCCAATAAAAAGTTAAAACGTACAGTTGAGTAAAAGCTGTCATAGCTTGAATGTGTTTGTGCAAATGATACTTTCCGATTTTTAGCATGATTGAATGCCCTATTTTATCACGAAACGCCTATTTCCAATGTCAGTTATACAAGTATTTTTAATCATTTATTTTATTATCATACTTTTATTTTGTAGAAAGGGAAAGAAATATTCGCTACTTTAAGTTATTACAAGAAAAAAAAAAATTTTAACATCTATGGTAAAACTCGAAGAACTTATTGAAAGACCGTGCTGTGATATTTTTGTGGTTAAACATTATTTCCTTTTTTTAAGGTTACAGGCTCCCTTTTTCGTACACTTTCAGTTAAGTAAATTTTTACTTTTTTGGCAGATTTATGTGCAAAATAAACATCTTAAAGCTTGTTTTGACCGTCACATAGCTGATTCTGTCACTGAATTCTTCATTTGTTCTATTGCCATGATACAGAAAACATTGTGCCAAAAATTGTAGTCAAAGCGCATATAGAAAACATCTAGCTAAATAAGCTTTTAATGTTATTTAATATTAATTCAATACGATGAAGGATTTGAAGTCATTTAAATTTTCATTTTTATTATAAATTATAGAAGATTGTTAATTTTAGTTTATATATAACCTGTTGCCTTTAAGGACCTTAAATTCTTGTAATTTTTACAAGTTGAGACTTGTAAAAATGAGGATTACAAATAAGAATGGTTAATCTTAACACATTGAACCTAAAGTTTATAATTAAACTATGAATTTTTATGAAAAGTCTGTCAACAAAATAGCTAAATTTATGGACATAAATGTTATTGTTCACACTGTTTGAATTTGTTACAGAATTATCAACATTTATAAAGTTATGGCTAAGGAATTTTTTTTTAAAAGCTGCTTACTCTTGATTATTATATTACATATTCTTGCTACCTATACAGTAAAACTCAAACATGTCATTAATTTCGGTCTCTTAAATTGTCTATAGATCTTAATGTTGTAAAATCTTGCTTACAACAATTTTTGATTAACTCCTTGGTTATAACATAAAAAATATTGCGTTTATATATTATCAAAAATAACTTCTTAAAGAATAAATGGTTAAACAGATTTTTAAAAAATATTCATTTGTTAAATATGTAAAAAGTTGCCTAAAGAAACACACACCTAATAATAAAATATTAACCTTAGAGAAGAGGAGTACAACTAATAGCACATAGTTTAATTTTATTCAATAGATGTCATGATATAACTTCATCAATATTATGAGCATACAATATGTATTTTACATGATATACTGCCTTAAATATTCAACCTAGCTAATAATAATAAGCAACTTATTTTTGACGGCATGAACATTGTGGTTCCTTGAATATCTCTATAACCGAGTTTATAGTGTATTTGTGTGTTTTGAAAATAAAACTAGAAGCAGCTTGTTCATTCTTAAGCAGACTTAGATAAGCATTTTAATAAAGGAGTATGAAAAAAAGTTAAGTATCAATTCTTAAACAATATTTCCAGTAATGATTTTTGAATTGGAAGAAATTAGATATAAAACTTTTGGATATAAAATAAAAATAAGACAAGATTTTCTTTTTTAATTTATTATGAACTTTCTTACATTATGCTCTTTTGGACTTGAAATAATCATTTAGTACATCATGTGCTTGTGTTTCCTTTCCATAATCCTAAAATAAATAAAAACACATTTAAAAATTTAAATAAAAGTTTATTCATAACTATTCACTGTCTTGATTAGACGATAGGCCATTACAATGTAAACACCCTTAACACTGGCTAAAAAAAAGCCCTAATATACATTTATATCTTTATATTCCTCAATTTACGGCTTAGTTTCAACAAAGTTAACCCTTTCACAAGACTAAAATTACTTATTCAGTATTGTGGAGGTGGGAGGGAAAAATTTGAAATAGATTTGTGTTTTCTACTTGTTTTGGAAGGTGCTGATTCCGAAAGTTGTTTTTCAACAATGGTTCGTCTGTCTTTGTTGAAACTTCTCTACAGTTCAAACTGAACTTGTATTATTACTTAAATTTCGAAATAAAACTCATTTTTTTTTACGGATCACCAAATTCTTTGTTCAAAAATCTTTAATAAGAATTTGCCATTGATACAAATATAAGACAAAACCACATATTTAAAAAAAAATGTGGACTCGTTTCACATTCAAATTAATTTTTCAAAAA
Source organism: Oedothorax gibbosus (assembly GCA_019343175.1). Lineage (NCBI taxonomy): Eukaryota > Metazoa > Arthropoda > Arachnida > Araneae > Linyphiidae > Oedothorax > Oedothorax gibbosus. The sequence goes on along the minus strand of CM033277.1, from coordinate 6,262,564 downwards.
CATCAGTTCAAATCTTTCTGTTTGTCAAATACTTTACTCCTATATCCATTATAAAAGAAAAAATTTCTTCATTAAATGGTAAAAAAATTGTGCAAGAAAGGGTTAAATAAAATTAAATATGGGACAACACTGCAATAACCCTTTAAGCCAAGCTATCACGAGAGAATGTTCAAGCTTTTCAAAAATATCGATACCGAAGCAGCCGATTTGGAACTTTCGTTATTTGTATTAAAAAAATACTGTTTTTAAGGAGTTGCTGGCATTGACGCTGTTTAAGGCAGCATTTTTTTTCGATAAAACTCTTAACTTTAGTCTCATAAACTTAAATCAGAGCCATCTGATAGCCGGTCTTAAAGGGTGATAAAATATCTATATTACATAATTTTCACAGCTAAAATATCGTTACATTTCAATTCAAATTTACACACCTTAGTTCTGAATAAAAAAAAGCTCATTTTTCATTGTTGCAGTACTGGGACACCTGACTTTTTTGTAATATAGCAGGGTTCATACTCTATGATAGTGAAATTTAGGAGTTTCTAAGGAGTTTTTCAGGAGTGCAGCAATGTAAATTCAGTAGGTAACGAGGAAAAAAATTTGAATATGTTTGTTTATTATCGTATCACTATAAGTCTAGAGACTTCACTGCACCTAAAATGATGAAACAGAAGAAAAAAATCTTCGCTTAAAGAGTAGAGCGATGCATTTTATGTAACATTAACTAGTATCACGAAGTCTGAACTCTTTTTCTACTGTGCAGTGCATACTTAGTAGACTTATTCCGAATAAGGTACGGGAGAAAAATGGCAGAGAAAGAAAAACGATTCATGTCGTCAATTTTCTTCAGGAGAGGGACAAAAATATCAGGAGAAGAGACACACATTTCAGGAGTTATAAGGGCCCTTAGGGGGAAAAAATGAAATTTCAGGAGTTTTTCAGGAATTTCAGGAGGCGTACGAACCCTGTATAGTAAAGAATCGTAAGATTCCTGATTTAGGGTGAGAAGATCCATAATCTTTCAAGTAAACTGTTTCCAAGAAATCTTTTTTAAAAGAAAACAGCCATCTCTAAAAATGTTTTTTGACATACGCTATTAGCTGAATGTTTTTTCATTTATTTTAAAACAAATTTTTGAATAAGCATTTACACACACTAGTGGTAGATTTGGTTTTAAGTTTCGTTTTTACAACTCGAAAATAAAAGTCACGTTACACAATTGCTCATATACCAAGTTTCATGCCAGGGAAGCGGAGGGAATAAAGGAGGGAATAACACATTTAACAATACAAAAATCTCAATAATGCCACTTAGCATTTCAATTAGTAACCTTTATTATTGTTAAAATTTTTTAAGGCGAGACTGATCCTTTAAAATATACTTACTACAACAACGGCACAACTGCATCCTACAACTTTCCTGGCCTTTCCTTCTTTGTCGAATGTACACAGACCAGCCCATTCCCCAAGTTTCTTATTGCTGTCAACCTAGAGGAAGGATAGAAATATCCTTTAATATTAAAGTAAAAAACCTTTCTTATTGCTGTCAACCTAGAGGTAGGATAGAAATATCCTTTAATATTAAAGTAAAAACCTTTCTTATTGCTGTCAACCTAGAGGTAGGAATGAAATATCCAGGGATTGGAGTAACGCGTTACTTGTAACAGTTACTTTTTTTAGGTAACGTCGGGTAACGCCATTACATTTTTCAGAAAGTAACTAACTTAGTTACTTTTAGCGGTAACGTAGTAACGAAAAATTGCGTTACTTTTCCGTTACTTTCCAAAGGCTGTCTGATGCTTATTTTGAAATTCCACTCCTAAGAAGGGAAAATTTCCAAACTTTCGCATTCCCGAAATATGAGCTTTTCTTGGGAGGGAAAAAGCAAAATGCATTGTCCATTTTGGCTGCTAAAGGCGTGACGACTGCTTTCAGCCAGAATTGTTAAAGTACGAATGTTACTCCTTGTCTGTTTACCTTTCCAAATATCACATTATAAGATCCGTAATTACAGGCTTCTACCGAAAAGAAGGGTTTTGAAATAAATCACGCTGACTGTCAAGCAGGTTGTCGTTCGGCAAGTTTCGACCAGTGCAAACCCCTTTGTGTTGCCTGAACCTGAATGGGTTCTACAACAATGAAGTGTGTGTGTGTGGGGAGAGAGAGGGCACGTTCACACCTATTTATTGGATTGAACCAGGATTGAAATTAAATAAAAAAAATTATTAATTATAATTTCAGCATTTTGTTCGTGCTTATGTTTTGTTAATCTTGGTTTTCTTTGAAAAATGGTAAGATGGCTAAATTTCAATTTTTCTTATAACTTGAAATTTCAAAAAGTAACTGTGAATCGTTACTTTTCGTATTAAGTAACTAACGCGTTACTTTTCATATTAAGTAACTGTAACAGAGTTACTTTTTTGATTAAGTAACTGTAACATAGTTACTTTTTAAAAGTAACTTTCCAATCCCTGGAAATATCCTTTAATATTAAAGTAAAAAACCTTTCTTATTGCTGTCAACCTAGAGGTAGGAATGAAATATCCTTTAATATTAAAGTAAAAAACCTTTCTTATTGCTGTCAACCTAGAGGTAGGAATGAAATATCCTTTAATATTAAAGTAAAAAACCTTTCTTATTGCTGTCAACCTAGAGGTAGGAATGAAATATCCTTTAATGTTAAAGTAAAAAAACCTTTCTTATTGCTGTCAACCTAGAGGTAGGAATGAAATATCCATTAACATTCAAGTAAAAAACCTAGTAAGCTGGACTCAAACCTTAAACACTGACCCACTAATTTAGCACAAGACAGCAGGGTCAGTGCAAGTTTAACAATGGTTAAATCCAATCAATCCTTTTTAAAGATAGAATTTTTTTTATTTGCTATTTAATTATTTATTTTATTAGTTTTAAATTTGTTCTTTTTCATTTTGTGAATTAGTTTCACTTCTCTAAAAGCAGATAAAATATTTTCAGCATCTCTAACTTAATAGAATAACTATAGAAAGTAGAAAGGTTAGTTATTTAATTTAATTCCTTAATAAATTGTTTATTTTACATAACTATTAACTAAACAAATTATCAAAGAATATTGCAATATCAATTATTATTAAAAATTTTAAAGATAATTAAGTTCAAGTGTTGGATTAAAAAATGTAATAACAAATAAACATCAAAACCTTTAGCATGTTTGCTCTGACATTAAAACCACAAAAAAAAAATCTGCAAAAGAGTAGTCAGATTAATAAAATAGGAATTAATTTTATGGTTAAAGTAAGCTTTAGGCCCCGGATTTGGCGACATCTCAAAATTTGTCGCCAAGTCAAAATGACAACAAACCTGACGTAAGCCAAGTCTGTTGCCACCTTGAAATGACAACAAATACTTGCTGAAATTACTAACGAGACCAAATATATCTGACCAAAACGATTAAAGGAACCGGAAAAATGCCATTAACTAAACAATCTGGCATAAACGACCGAAGCGATATTTTGAAAAAAATCGGAAAATAACCATTTGTTGCACGATCAAGCTAAAAATAACAGGTTCTAAAGCAAATGTATGATTATTATAAATATTAATGCTATTTAAAAATTATTAATGAGGAAAACGCTCAAGATTAACTAATAAACTAGTAGGATAGAACCGTAACTTAATTCTCAATTCAATAGCAAACAAAATATTTATTTAAATAAAATAAACATAGAACCATCTAAAAATTATTTTAAAAAATAAATTTTTGAAAAATGAAACGTTTGATAAACATTACATACTAGGAAATTAACCAACGTATATCCTACGATCCTACCACGGTAAAAAAAACGTGGATCAAAATTCCGAACATAAATAATGACTTGAAACGGTTAAATATAGCATTAAAAATTGATCGATAACAAATATCTTTACTTTTAATTAAAAACAATTACGATTTAACTGGATTGATATTTTGATCCACATTCCACGGAAATAAGCATGGCTACTGCTTGACTGCTTCGTGAAAAAATAAAAATAATGGTTGCCGAACTTGGACCAGGTTTTTTAGCCAATACACAGTGGAAAGGTTTCCAAACTTGGCGAATTTCGCTTGAAACACGATATTTGGCGATCTCGCCAATTTTTTGTCGCCAAGGGTTGCCGTGAAACAGATTTGGCGGGGTTGCCATATTGGCGACTTTACTGCTGGGGCTTATAACTTACTTTAGCCAATTTTATGACACAATCAGATTTAACATACGCCTGCTATATCGCACTATACGCGGAAAAAGTGACTTATCGGACAAATACGACTTTTCGAGTTATATATGCGATGTTATGCAAAATTTAAATATCTAGCTATTAGAGCAAATATTAAATCGATTGGTCGAACAGTTGGGATACAGTTAGCGGGACCTTTATTTTTTCATTAATGCCAAATTCCAATTGTTTTCTTTCTATGCAATGGGGAAAATAAACTATGCAATGGGGAAATAAGACGATTGTTCTGAAAAATAAGCTTTTTGACAATAGGTCACTTTTCCGTGTACGGTGTGATATGTACATATAGTGCAATTCTAATGTATTTTTTACTGTAAAATTCTTTTATAAGATTTCTGGAAAAGATTAATAGTAACAAGAACAATATTTTTCACAAGATGAGCATCAGAACAGCCTGTCCTCATTATCACTCAGTAGAGGGAGCCTGTTTATCATAGCATACAAATATACAACTGTTAAATTATTTTGTAATGTTAACGTTTAAAATAATGATTAATATGTTTGAGTGCTCACTGCTCATGCGTACAGAAGCTATTAATAGCATCATGTTGCTCACATTACTCACGAGTAACACCTGAAATATTCTCGCATACCACCGGTTGGGAACCCCTGGTTTAAACTAAAAATCCGTTTTGCAGTTAGAAACAATAATTGAAAACATTCCATTCAGGATGCAGAAGATTTTTATTTAAAACAACCTAAGAAAACTGCAAAGCAAGAGCGTAAGTCAAAACCACAATGTGAAACAAATAGAAAAGCAAAAGTGACTTATCCCAGTGCCCCGAATGCTTTTAAGGATTTTAGGGTCATCATAAAGACCGAGAGGATAATACATGGTTGCCAGAATGACTTATTTATCGCTCCTTTCCTGTCACATAATTTACAAAAAAGTTGACATGTACCAATTCACTTCTAGAATTTGTCTGAAGATATAATCGTGGAAATCAGAATAAAAAAATAAAAGCACAAAAAAATAAAATAAGACATCTTACACTCGTCAAATCCAAGAAAAGTGTAAACACTCAGAGATGCAGTTAGTAATTCAAAAAACAACTACTCAGTTTTTGTTGTTGTATAAATTCTAGCACTTAACTATATATAACCTGCTGATTACTATACAAGCTTCAAGGACACTTTTCTTGTACCCCCTCAATAGGCTGTCAAGGAATAGTTACATTTTCCTCGATTGGTTGTAAAAGTAAACGACATGAGCGTCTTCGTTCTTATTTCCCCCACTCCACCCTGGTATAGGTAGGGTGAATTAAAGTATGGCTGTGTCCTGACTACGCCACAAACAGCGTGTAAAATACTTTGTGTATAGCAGTTCTGCTACACCAAAGCATTTGTGTGTAGCAATTTTTAATTAATGCATAGCACTTTTGAATATTGTCCATCTTTATTGATGCACCGCTAATTCCGTTGATTAGCGATGCGTTGAATTTTTTTTTACATTTTAAGTTATCTACGTGCTTTGCACGATAAAGCGCACATCAATTTAGTTCCAACGTTAGATTCGTACTTCAGCCACACTCATTATTCGGATTCAACGACGTGATCCAGTTTTTAACAGTTCGTAACTGAATCGCCATATTTTACTTTCGTTGATTTTCGCAACACAAATAATAACGAATTGGAAATCTCGCTAAATCTTTCTGTTTTGGCGCGAATATCGGCGGTTTGTTTACACTTTTAGCTACTCACTTCCAGTCTGGTATAGAGTTGAGATGTTTCCCTGCCCGAACGAAAAGCGGCCAACGGATTCGAATTGAGATAGAGCTCCATGACTTAGACAACTGAACTGAAGCGATCCGACTTCGAATCGTTTGCAAAAACACCATGGTTATGACAAACGGAGATGCTTTGTGAGTATCGCAACTAAATGCGATACAAAGCTAAATCACTATCGCAAGTTTTCATTTTGGTGTCGCGTTTCGCGATGCGATACCGCTTATTTTACACGCTGGCCACAAAACGTGGCGACTTGGTAGAGTCAGCCCCAAGCTATTCCATCGCTTGACGCCCTTGGCAATCGCCAAGCTTTGTTACCTTTGTGGCATTTGATGTCGTAGTGAGGACACAGCCTTCGGAAGGGAAAAAATAAGAACGAAGATGCTAAAGTCGTTTCCTTGACAACTAAACGCGGAAAAAGTTTTATCGAAGCTTGTGTTGCAATCGGAAGGAATATATAGAAAATCTAAACAAATACGAGGCTCTAATATATTAGCATCTGCCATAAATATAAAAAAGGTTGCAGCTTGTTAGAACTTGGTAGTGTTATATTAAATCATCATCACATCTAGTGACAAGACCTTACCCTGATACTTCTTAAATTTAAAAGTTAGATTTGTTTACTAAGGTATAATTAAGAAGCCCCATCACATTAAAATTAAGATTGCATTATTTAAATTTAATTTGGTTAACGGTGCAATTAAAGAACATAAGAGAACCAATTTTTACCTTCAGCAGGTTAATTTGATGTTCCGCGCACAGGGCTTCAACCAATTTCACGTAGAGAGGTTCGTCGCAGTTTGTTGCAAGAACACAGAGGAGCGCCTGCCTTTTGTCGAGGCATTTGGCTGCTTCGTGAAGACCTCTGGATAATTTTCCGTGGGTTAGCGAAGTTTTCAGCACCTCTTGAAGAGCGGTGTTGACATCCATTTCTCCGCTACCGGCTGTTGTTTCACTTTAAAATAAGATTTAAAAAACATTATTTAACGCTGCGATAAAACAGATTACAACAGTCAAATAATTATTGAGTAACAAAAATGAATAAATATGAATCATATTGAGATGGAGGTATAAAGAAATACTTACACTTCAACGTCAGACATGATTAGGCGGAAGATACAAGCGGCTCCTAAAAATAAAGATTATTTTATGTTATAAAATATATATTAGATTATGATATAGCTATGTATATTTACGATGAATTAGGATTATATTTAACTTACTCACTTCGAAAAAATGTACACGCTCCGCTGTTGCTACTTTTTCAATGTTTTTGTAAAAAGAAAAGCGGTTGCAGTTAGAAATTGTAGTGTTCTCTTTTAAATACTATTACTATTTTCCTTCGTCAAATATCTTTTTTATCGTCACAAAACTACTAAAATTACAATATTAAAAAATTTCTACGTAAAAATTAATAATCAGAAACACTCTTTTCTTAACATATGTCATGAAGCGGAAGAGTTAGTATAATCGTCACTCCACTTTCTATTGTAGAGTCATATTTTGCGCATATTTGGGTTGTGATACAAAAACAAACTTGGCCGAAATATTAAAGTTTAATTTAGTTTGGCTATTGGCGACGGGCGTCGTATTTTAGAACCACAGTCAAGTGACGAGCCGACACCTGAATAGGCACCCAACGCAACCGTTAAGGGCGACATCGTACGCAGCGTTAGGACTTTGAATGATATTTAACGTGCACTCCCTCCACACGGGGTATTAATCGTCGGACATAATTGGCTGCACGAGCCGTTTATAGGTCGGCAGTTATTTTGGCGATTCCCGGACCCGAACCTGGGACCTTCCGCATGATAGGCGAATGCCTAACCGACTGGTCTCCCCAGCCCCGCCGAACTATTAAATAAAAAGACCCCCCGTATGAGATTAAATAATTTTTTGAAGTTTTGATAGTTCAACCGCTTTCTAAAACTACTATAGTAGAACTCCAATTAACCGATGCGGTGCTGATTATCCGAATATCAGAAAAAATTCCACCTGGCCTACGTACCTGTTACCGATCGTTCGTCTTTATTGGATATCATACCTTAAATAGTAACCAAGATAGTAACATAAGTTGAATAATCGAAAAAACTATTACAAAAAGCAATAACTTAAACTGTTAAACGACATCGTACAATTTGGATTTTTTTGGGTTGATAGATAAGGACCGAACTAGAACTACAACATTATCTCACAGCCCAACAATACATCAGTAATTGATTGAAATATACTTTTTCTCTGATTAAAACTACAATTATTCGAATTTTCGATTATACGAATGTGGTTAGGTCCCGATTGCTTTGGATAGTTGAAGTTCTACTGTAATCGTCGGGACTATTCATCGCCGTCACGTCATCCCACCATTTTTTGCTCAAAATCATGATTTCCCATAACAAAATTTACCCAATGTCCAAATTCATGACTTTCCATGATTGTTTTTCACACGAAAACGAGAGGACAAGTTAGGGAAAGCCTCCTCATCTCGGTGGTGCCTATGACAGTAAAACGACTATACTGGAGGGCTGGGTCTGATCTAGAAAAACACAGTCTATTATAGGCACAGCATATTTGGGGGGCCCCTTACGAAATGTTTTGTATATTATTGCCCTTAATAATAGTGCTAGTTGCTGATGCATTAATTTTTTTTTTATCATCTTCCTTATTACATTGATCCGACCAATCATGTTGAGTCAAGCTAAAAGGGTCTAAAAAATTATAAAATTTAATAAAATTGTGAGGGTTCACAACCCTTTAGCATAAAAGGAACTGATATTTAGGGGCCCTAGGTCCGAGCCTTATGGCAAATCTTGTCTTGTAAGAGGGGTAGTATTTGTAACAACTGTACAGGTCGAGTCACCAGTGCATTTTGTGCATATCGGTCTTAAGAGAGATTCAAGTAATAAAAATATTTTTATATGCTTGTATTAATATTATATTTGAGATTATGTAAAATATGGCTAAAGTGCTACAGCTTTTAGTACTTCTAAATTAGAATATTTTAAGTTTACAATAAATTGTTATTGAACAACTTTTCGTTAAAGCTATGACCAATTTTATTAAGATAGGAGGATTTTCTTTTTTAGATTTCGTAAGAACAAAAACCTTTAAATTTCATGGCTTTTAAAATATTATCGCAAGACTTTTTAAAAAACTTATCTATGCTAATAAAATTGTAAAAAATATTGTATTTAAAAAGATTCTCTCATATGAAATAGAACAAATAAAAAAAAACTTAAGTAAAACTTGCATAAAAAACTTTTATATTAAATTAAAATTAATAACAACTAATTATTACTTAAATACTGTCTTTATGTTTTTTTTCGAATTGAACAAAACAAGTCTAGCTGAAAATAAGATAAAGCACCATTGCGCTGCATATATAGTTACTAAATCCGCAATAAAGTAAAAACTTTGCTTTCTTACAATTTCATGATATTTAAAGTCTTTTTTTCTTGTAAAAGTATACTTGATAGTTATTGTATTTCAAGTATTTAATAATCAAATTAATCAATAACAAAAACATCAGACAAAAATTCGCTATAATTTTAATATAAAAATGAAATTTGGTTTTAGTAAAAGAAAATGGAACTATAGAATAAGGATTGTAATACAACTGGGGCTGTTATGAAGAGTAAGAGATTAAAAAATAAATGCAACTGCAATTTAAAAAAATACACACACATTTTTATTTACATAAGAAAAATATTTAATTTACAGTTAGTTTCTTATATCTTTTAGCTGCAGAATCTCTGAAAAACTGAAACAGTTCAAGAGCACTTTTCTTTGAAACTTCTAATGTTTTCCTTAATTCATCTGACGTTAAAAAAGACGAACTCTTGACTCCTACCATGGTTTCACCAGGACTTTCAAAACACACTGTACTCATCTTTTGAGAGGTCTACAGAAAGAAAAACAAAACATTAAGATGGATATGTACAGTAAAAACTGGATTATCGGACATTTTGAACCACATACAGGGTTTCTGTCGAATGGAAAAGTCCCAATTCTATGACTTAACCCTCTGAGGGATAGAAATGTATAAACCCTTCACCTGATTATCAGGTTTTCCAGTGACACACATAATTTCTAAAACATTATAATTTTACTAAATTTCAAAATTTAAAGGTATTGAGTGTGACAGAAAACAATTTAAAACAAGTTTACACTTCAACTAAATTGCGTATCCCTCAGAGGGTTAATCAAACAAATAGGTTGGTAACAAAATCTGTCACTTAACCTGCTTCCACACAACAGTTGTGTTTAACAGGTAAAAAGGCGCCATTAATTCTATATTAAACATTTACATACTAAATTTGGCTAGTTTCATTTATTTTATTTCCAAATTTCAATAATTATTACTTATCGTTTGCAAAAATTAATTTATAGTTCAAAGAATAAATATGTAATATTCCTCGCTTTTAAATAGAATGAAAACATTTTATATCAACATACAAAGAATCTCTTAGTGAAATATATTTGACGTCATTTCAAACTGATTGATGTCCCAAAAATAAATTTCTTTTATTTTATTCTCTAAAAGAATTAAAGTTTCTTGTGCGATTGTTGCGAATGGCAATGGTGATTTAATTCTACTAAAAATAGCTTCCTATGCCTTTTAAATGAGCATTAAAAATGTTGCAGTTTTTTAAACAATTGAAGTACTTCGAATTTGAATTCTTTTCTGAAATTTTCAATGTATTCTAATTTTAGATGCGCTGAATTTTTTGACGTATCACACTTGTCCGTAGCATTTGTAGTTTGGGCTATGAAAGTGGGTGATAGACGGACTGAACGATTACAATACCTTCCACTTTTTACGTTATAAATGTAGTGTGGAAGCTAAAATTTCAAATGAAGGAAATATGAGATTTCATAATACAGTTGAACCCTGTTAACACGAACTCGAAGGGAGCATCAAAACATTTCGTGTTAACCGAATTTCATGTTAATCGTCAGGATTTTTTTTTTACATTAAACCAGTATATATTTTTAAAAAAATTAACATAAAAAAATATTCTTATTTTATAATGTAGTATACTAATAATACAAGCATATAATTAGTAATTCAATTAATATAGTTCATTTGGAGTAAGTACATACAGAAAAATTAGGATTTTTTTCTCTTTCAGATTCAAATTGGTTTACTGCATAGGTTGCTTCAATTTTATTCCAATTTTTTTAAGATCGTTGAAATGGCGCTTTTAGCTAAACTATATTTAGATGCAATTTCCGAGTTTTTAAAAAAAAAAAAACATTTGTTGTCAAAATCATTTAATTTTTTTTGTTTTTAAAGATATAGACTGCTGCTTTTGATTCATTTGGAATGAAAATCAATTAGTTTAAATGCGAACCAATTCTAATTTCATTTCTTCTTTACCTTTGACCTGTGTAGAGAAACACCTACGCTTTTAATGACGCAATGGATCATCCTAAACATGCCGAATCATTCATTGGATTAAAATAGACAAATTATACGAGATCTTGTGATTTTCTCAGAACCAGAAGTAGAAGACAATTTACTTTTAGAATGTTTGTTTCCGTTATTATTTTTTTCGTTTTGTTTAATTTGTTATTGAAAACTTTGAACTACTAAGGGAAAGATACAAAATCATGAATTTTTGTTCTGGTTAAGCGGGATTTCGCTTAAAGCGATTTTGCGTTAAGAGATTTTTTAAGCATTAGCCCAAAGCTTTTTGCCCGTGGAAATGCTTTCAGTTCATGTTAAGCGAAATTTCGTATTAAGCGAGTTCGCGTTAACGAGGTTCGACTGTAGATAGTAAATTATTTAATATATTTATCTGGTTTTCACATTGGCTGAATTTGATATGCAAGTGCAATAGTTTATTTAAAAAATAAGTTATAATAACGCCTTAAAATGTAGAAAAATAATACTATACGTAATACTTTTTTAAAATAAATCATTAAAAACCTTTTTATTGTGTTTTAATATGCATAGAATATCAAAAAGTAGTATTACAGGGCCCACTAAGCTAGCTATATTTATTACATGATAAAAACATTTGAAGATTAAGTAATTTGGTTTAGAATTTTTTCTCTCCATTGGATTAAAACAGAGATTTTGGTTCAGAGATCCGTTCTCAGTCCCCCTTAAAATAAGTCCTCCAACAATGCCAGAGTAAGAAAATAAATTACTTTTTGTTGTTTTGTCGTTGGAAAAGCAACAGGGTTTTCTTCGATAAAAGCGACAGACGAGGCAGCCACTATTCCTTTCATAGGAATGCCGGCGTCTAAAAGTGCGAGACAGGCAGCATTCACACAACATGCCAGCATCTGAAACATAAATGCAGGGGTTGGAAAGTTACTTTTAAAAAATAACTCTGTTACAGTTACTTTATATGAAAAGTAACTAGTTATAGTTACATACGAAAAGTAACTAGTTATAGTTACATATGCAAAGTAACTAGTTATAGTTACATACGAAAAGTAACTATTCACAGTTACTTATTGAAATTTCAATAATTAATAAATTTCAACAATTTTTTTAGCCGACCCGGCGGCGCAACGGTTAGGGAGCTAGCCTTTGGAGCTTCTGGGCTCGGGTTCGAATCCCGGTAAGGCATGGATGTTTGTATTTGTCAATAAATGTTGTTATTTGTCTATGTGTTAGTGCCGTCTCTTTCTTTGTGTATCTCTTGTGCCTGTGTCATTTCTGGGGTTGAGTACAATAGACTTGAGGTCGCAGTGCTTTCCCCCCACCAAGAAAGTCCTGTCATATTGAAATTTCAAGTTTTAAGAAAAATTATAATTTATCCATTTTCAAAGAGAACGAAGACTAAAGAAATAGGGACAATCAGAAAAAGTTGATAATTTTTACCCTGAATTAACAGGTTTTTCTTTTAAATTTAACTCACTAAAATTAACAAACAGGTGGAAGCTCATGGGAATAGTTGGGATCATTACTACCAATATAATTATTTAAATAAAATTGGCAAAAAAATAAAAGAAAGAGGATTATTTATCAAGTTGTTTGTGAATAATTTGTATTAGGAATAACAAACTTACAATAAAGAGAAAACAAAAGTTTTTCTTTTAAAATTCACATATGATGCTAAATTTGTTCACAAAATTAAATTTAAACTAGGCAACAAAACTTGTCAGCAACAGAGAAATACATGAATATAAGAAGAAAAAAATTAAATGTGCGAGTGGCGCTAGAATGTTCCCATTAAGATTTTTTTTAAATACTGGACACTTGTTGAAATAGAAAATCATTTGGATTAGGGATGCACCGAATACCAAATTTGGCCAAATACCGAATATTCGGCTAAAGTCTAAGCCGAATATTCGGCCTACCTAAACCAATTTTTATTTTTTGTTGGATTTAAGTAAGTTGTATTTATTATTCATCAATTTCAATTAAACATAAACATATAAGTACACAATCACACAATAATTTTAATATAATATAGCTATTAAATTTTTAATTGAAGCAACACAGAATAAAGTTGTACTCGTTTGTTATTAAAACAAGCCTTTTAGAAAGTGTGAATTGGTAAAATCACAACACGAAAACGGAAGTATGAACACAAAAACAGAAGTAGGTGGATCCGGTGTAGAATGAAAATCAGAAAAAAATAATCAAACCATGGCTTACAATATTATTATACAATTAAAATTATTTTTCTTTATCTTTTAGTGAAAGAATTACAATTGTGATATATATAGTAATTATTGTTTTTTTTAAAAGCCCACTCATTGTAACTGTTAACTTAAAGAGACATGTTTATTTGAGTAAAGCTTGATTTAACAATATAAATAACTAAAACTTAAGAATTTGAGTCTATTATAAAAGAAAACAAGTCCTGTTTGGGAATTTTTCGATGTTTCAAAGATGATAACTTGAAGAAATTTGGATTTATCATATCCTAGAAGTATTGGCCAAACCGAATTTTCGGCTAAAGTGGCTGAATAGTAACCGAAATTCGGTGCATCCCTAATTTGGATAAATTTCAGACACACAGGTGAAAGTTGGCAAAAATCACAATATTGAAACATTTATTTTATGGTTTGCTTGCACAGTACTGGAGTATTTTCAATACAGAAATTTGTATTAATACGGAAAACTTTCACACATGTTTTTACAGCTAGTATTTTCAAAACAAAAATAAATTTAAATTACATTTCCAGCATCTTGTATTTCTTGAACAATGATATTGATGGATGTTCTTGGGTGCAACTTTGTCAGAATTACGGACTCAACTGCATTTCGAATAAAGTATTCTGTACATCTCTCTTTATTGCCTGGAAATAAGAGGTTTTTTTTAAATGTTCAAGTAGATTACATCATTGATATTTAAAGGCTCACACCAGGACCAAGACACTAAAAAAAAGAAATAGGGTTATTCCTAGTCTCTGGCCCAGCGACTTTTCGAGCTTGGCGACATATCGAAAATCACATTCTCTGAAAGCTGACAGATTGCGAATTTTTTTTGGTAGCCCTAACACTGATCTCGACCAGCATTGCAAGTTTAAAAGCTACTTCTTTTGAGTGGTGTATATGGTTGCCAGAAAAAGTTATTCATCAGTCTTTAAAAAATTGCCAAATTTTTGTAATTTGTTGCCAGACCGGTGACTAGGATTTTACCCAGAATAATTTAGATAAAATGTTAGCAAAATATTTGTCTTTGCATTTTATTACTTTGGTATTCAGTAAAAGCTCTGCATGAACATTTAATTGCGAACGTTTATGAAGGTTTCTCTACAAATAGATCATCTTTTTTGAGTTTAGTAACTTTGAGGACATAATTTGTCATGGACGAAATTGCCAATTAAAAAAAATATTTAAAGAGATGTGAAATTTATGGGCGAGGATTGGACTATGGTTAAAAAAATTCTTAATCGGACACTTTTCTAGTCAAAATGAATAAAAATAGGTTGGTTAAAAAAGTGAAAAACAAGTTGAATAATAGTAAAGGGTGACAATTTTAAGAGGCCCCAAAACACAATTTGTTATTTGTTTTGAGGCCTCTTTTAAAATTGCTATGCTATACAATTAGCAGCAAAATTAGACCAAAGATATGTTTGTTTTTTGTGCAAAAAAACTCCAATATAAAATATTTAAATATAAAAGTGTTCCAAAGCAAAAATCTTTGTAGTTGGCATTTTGAATAAATTGGTGTAATTCTCTAGCATATTGGTTAAAATAATATTGACTTGGGCACCTAAATATACTTAAAAATCCAATAAATTACCTGATTGTCCCACTTTTGGTTTGAATGTAACTTCAACGAGCGCCTTATCACACAATTCTTTACTGACCTTTATCTCTGTCGGACCATAAACTGCAGCTTGAATTACTGTTTCGCCTAGTATTGAAATGAAGTATTAATACAAGGAAACACAACCCAGTACCTACGATAAAATATAATGACAATATACTGCATTTACTTAATTCAATATTATTTGTGCAACTATATTACATTTGGGTTGTTTCTGATGACGCAACTTTCCTGTTTTCATTCTTGCACTTCCGCAGTTTCATTTTTTGGTTTCGTTCTCAATACACGTTTTTTTTGTTGGTCTGCTGTGTTCTATTTTATAACTCTTTACATTCAACTTGTTTCTATACTTGCTGTTTATTAAACTTCATCCGTTTCATTTCAATTAAGTTTCTTGTATGCAATGTATTACCAAACGTCAAAGTTGTTGGAAAACTTAGGTACAGATGATATTTTGTCTTATGCTTAGAAATAAAACGAAATTGTGGAGCGCAATTAAACACGATTCATGAACAGAGAAAAGCTTTAGTTAGACTTAAAGAAAAAATTGCACATAACATTCGTTTCATCACGGCAAGAAAATATCATACTAACAAATGTAATAATCAAAGAAGGACCAAGAATGAAAAAAAAATACTGATGGAACAATTGTCACTGAAGAGTAGGAGCTTATTTAGAGATATATTTTGAATAGATTGCTTTTGAAATGGAACAAGTTTTATTTTTTTGAAAACTACTTAACACATTCGCTGAGTTTGATGCCGTAAGACATTTCCATTTCGGTTAATTACTAGTTTCGGTATACAGCGACTTTTTATTTCTCGCCAAACTTGTTGGCGAGAAAACATCGCGTAGCGACGCATGATTAGACGATGCTACTCGGAAAACGCAAAGACAAACAACTGTGTTTCCAGATTGGAATTATTTATCGCCTTTTTTTGGACGCCAACGTTCCGAAAAAATTGCCGTATACCAATACTAGGATTTAACCATTAAGTTCAGCAATGAATAATAAAGTTAAGTTTCCCCTTTTTTACGTAGAAGTTATTTAATAATACTCTCAAGTTCTCTGCTTAAGTAAGGATATATAGATTCAGATTGTATATTATAAGTTATATTTGATAGGTCACGTTCTTTATATATTTTTTTGAGAACTTTATATAAAAAAGGCAAATGAACAAGAAATATATATGAAAATAACTGGATGCCTTCATACTCAAACTTCAATACGATAAATTTTACCTATAGATACTAGAGCAGATCCATCACTTCGTGAAAGGTCACTGAATTGAACAGCGTGCATGCTGTAATATTATTTGCTTAATATTAATTTATTATTAGACCAGATATTTTTAGCTTTGAAACATTAAAAAAGTATTTTTTAGAAGACAAAGACGCATGAGAGGATAGAAAAATATTGCTTTGTTTTTGTTTTGAATTTTAAAATTTTAAACACGAGTTTCAAAATTATTTGCAGTTGCAGTGAACAATATATCCAAACTCCAAACAAAAAAAATATATGGTTTGGTGTTTTTTTTGCTTTTGATATTAGTTTAAGATAAGACTTACATAAAATTATGTTCAGTGATTGGTGGTATGACACGATAAGCTCTGCCCAATACATTGATTAACCAATCGAGGCCTCGTTCTCATTCCTGTGGAACTGTCGCCACTTAAAGTGAAACATACCCATTACCAGTTTGGCAACACTTCAACTGCAAACCAAAACCGCATGCAAAATTTACAGACCAGAAGTCAATAGATGCAGTTGTTGAATAATGAAATGCTTAAGATTTGAATGTCTTTTATAATAAAGTGAGAAATAAGTATAGAATACATTGTCAATAGAGCTTTAATGCAAATGTAAAACCAATATCTGATCAAAGTTTGCAGCATTCTAGGAGATAATATTAATTTTGACAGAAAAACTTTCAAGATTTGTTTTATTCGATTAGTGATGGTAAATATTTTTTATATCTCCCATAAATAAGCAATACAATTGAAGTTGGGCAGTTAAATTCGTTCATTATGGTTCAGTTCAACATTTATCTGCCTCAAATGATTATACGCCAAAACTTTATTACCAAATATTCTGGCTCCACAAAGAGAAATTTAACAATTTTCACGAAGAATGAAACCAACAAAAAAATTTCTATTGTCAAGAGAAATTATCCATCCGACCCCAAAGCCTCGACTGTCATATTAGAAACCAAAGAAGCCTCAGAAGTGATGAAAAAACTAAACTGGGAACTGAAACACATGTACGGACCGATCTTACAACCCAAAACTGTCACAAATCAGCCGATTTTGAAGCGAGGAGTGAATTATAGGACAGAGAACCTGATTAATGATCCGACACCGATTCATGAATACGATAAACCCATCATAAGTGAGATATCCAGTTTTCCGCTTCTAAATAAAACATCCAATGTGGGGAAATCTGTTTTTTTGAACAAGGCTAATTTGCTGAGAGAGGATTTGCTGGATCGTTGCGCGTTGAAACCACCAAGCGTGTCGCGGATTCTCGAGAAAACCATGCCCGAGGAAAACGCTCTTCGGCTGAAGTTGTGGAAGCAGAAGATGATTGAGGAGCTTGGCGAAGATGGGTTTAAAAAATACCATGAAGGTGAGTGAGTATTGGAGTCACTCAATAATGACTTGTAATAATACATACACAACTGTTATATCCGTAACTAACCTGTACTTTTTCTCAGATACTTCTCATCACCTCCCACGGCAATTAAAGGCTCTCTAGACCAATAGCTGTGCGTTAACTTAAACTGTCATTGGTGAACATAGGTTGCCATTCCTCCAAGGTTGTCATGATTCGGTCTACTTTAAATTAAACTTCTCCGCACACTAGCCCATTAATGAGGCAAGGCCTGTTGTGCCCATTTCAGCTCTCATGACCCTCTGGTGTGCTAGGTATATGCCCCAGTTAGGTGGTCAACCTCACGCAGAACCCTCCGTGTGTAATTCCCAGGCATGCTTGGTCCTTATTTTATCAACCCCACTTAAGGGAGGAAAAGTTGATTGAACCTTTCTCAATCTATGATTCGATGCTTGTTTTTAGCTTGGAATTAAAAAAAATTATTTAATTTCTAGGTACCACACCAACAATCAGAGTTATTATGACTTAATGTTGGTTTTCCCACAAGAGGAAAATGTTGAAAATATGCATTTTAAACATTAAAAAAATAATTTTATTAAACTTTTGCATAATATAAATAAAGATTAGTAATTTTTTCATTGTATGATAAATTCAAAAAGCATCAGATACACAGGCCAACATCATAATGTGGACAGTAGTATTCCCTAGTTTCTGGGCAAAATAAAAGAATTTGTTTTAATCTTATTGGCGTGTTACTACTGAACACTCCAGCCCGTAAATATCACGAGCAAGAAATAGAGGGTAAAACTGAAAACCCATATTTCCATTTTCACGGGAGGGAGAAGGATGGAGTTAAATGTTTATAGTCGTTTTGATTGCAACGCAAGCTTCAAAATCACTTTATTCCAGCACTTCCTCGTGTGGTTTTCTAGGAAACGGCAAGAGAGTAATTGTTTTGTTTTTTTCCTCACCCTACTTGGGTCGAGTAGAAAGCAATTGCAAAGAACCTCAAACAAGGTAGGTTTACGATACGTTACTAACGCCGGTTCCTGGTAAACCATTAGAGCAGGGGTCCCCAACCTTTTTGCACCTGCGTACCACTTGACTTTTTGAGAAATTTTTGCATACCACCAGACCTAAATATTTTAATAAACCTATAATATTTACTCTTCTAAAAGTGTTTAAAGGCTTTTTGAATTAAATTCCTGAGAAAACTTCATATTTAACCCTTTCAGTCCCAATGACAATTTGGCATCATTTTAGATATTTTTTTCTGATCGTCTATAGCCATTTATGATATCAAAAAGCACATCATTGATTCTTCAAACTTTATCGTATTAGAAAAATATTTTTTATTAACCCCAATAGATGTCAGCCCTATTATTTTTTTAAAATTATGATCAGAAACATGATGATGCCAAATGGCATCACTGGGACTGAAAGGGTTAATGGTTAGATATTTGTTTATTTACTACTTATAATAAAGGAGAAAAAAACAGATTAAAATGGTATTCCTTTACAGTTTTGTTTATTGCCCAAAAGTTTAAGAACATACAAATAAAAAAAAAAGTACAAACTCAGCACAAAATTAATCTTCATACAAAATATACTGTTATAGTCTATAGTGCGAAACTTGTTGTTGGAATGTGATTAAAATATCAGAATTAGGAGTAATGGAACTTATCTTCACTCTTAGGTAACAAAAATAGCAGAGCTTGCCCGGAAGATCAAGGGGTATACTAGGTTTGACATCCGATCCAGAAGTTAATTAAGATATCTCTTTAAAACATTGTTAATGTTTAAAATAATGAGTAATGTGTTTGCATGCTCACTGCTCATGCATACAGAAGCTATTAATATCATCATGTTGCTCAGCTCACTCACACGTACCACCTAAAATATTCCCGCGTACCACTGGTGGTACGCGTACCACCGGTTGGGAACCCCTGCACTAGACCATCATGTTTATCAAGTTTTCATACGAACTTGAACTCATAAGAACGGTTGACGAAATGGTACTAGGAATTTTATTAGAATGTGCTGTTACCGCAATAGAGGGAACCCCCTCAATAGAGGGTGTGAGGGAAGAAAGATTTCGAGTAATTGGAAGGACTAAAGTTAATTTCATTTGAAACTTCCATTTCTAGAGATTCTGGCCAAGGGATCATCTCTCCACGCCAGCATAAACAGCTACCTGACTTCTGAATCGGAAGTGTCTGTTCAAGAGAGTAACGCGGGACACTGGGAAAGTTTAAAGGCTGTTTTCCCTCAGATCAAGAACATCAAACTACTAGAAGAGCGGGTTTCCCATCCCTTCTTGTGCTACCAAGGGATTGTGGACTGTTTTGCGGAGTATAGGTTTGTATAGTTAGGTGTATTTGTAAAGTTTTGTTAACTGTCGATTAGTTTGGGGATGTGTTATAGTCCTTCTGATAACTACGCAATCTTCAGAAATACTTTCTTTCTCTACGCCATCTTGTGGTTTTACCAGAAAACCTTGTGAGTGTTGCTTTTTCCCTAGCCTACTTGGGTTTGGAAAGCAATTTCGTGCGATTAACCTCACAGCGACAGCAGAGCTGTAAAGTTTTATTATAACTTTGAATGTTTTAACCATCAATTCTTTCAATCAATTACGGTTTTGACAGTGACTCTTACACAGTTTCCTGGAATACCACAAAAGGTAGTAGGGAAAGAAAGTGCTTCTGAAACTTGTGTTGTAATCGGAAGGACTATAATCGCTATGGCTGTATACATCAGTTTTATTTTTCTAGTTTAGTTTGAATTATTGTCGCACTAGAGCTACACGAGGGCTATTGGCGACTTTATTTTTCTAGATATTTGTGAAAATACTCCTTTTTAATATGAAAAGGACTCAACTTGAATTTCAATTCTTAACTATTACGAGTGCGTAGGCTGGGGAGCCCAGTCGGTTAAGGTGTTCGTCTTGCATGCGGAAGGTCCTAGGTTCTGATTTGAGCATCGCCAAAATTACTGCCGACCTTTAAACGGCCCGTGCAGCCAAAAATGTCTGACGAATAATACCCTGTGTAGAGGGAGTGCACGTTAAATAACCTAAGTCCCGACGCTGCGTACGATGACGCTCTTAACGGTTGCGTTAAGTGCCTACTCAGGTGTTGGGTCGTCTCCTGACTGTGGTTCTAGATTATGACGCCCGTCGCCAATAGCCCTCGTGTAGCTCTAGTGAGATGATAATTCAAACTAAACTAAACTAAATTACGAGTGCTTTTCAAATTCAATATGTGAATTCAATAAGCAACCAAAAATTCAATATGCTAAAAAAAAGTAAACTAAAACCCAATTCCAGAAAGGTAGTCAGTATACCGCCATTGTTATAAACTCTGCAGTGCATTGCATCACGCTCATATCTTCATTGATTGAGAAAATAAATCACATTATGCAGTGATTAAAATGCTTAATTTTTGTTTCCAGAGGTCGACTCGTCGTTGTTGACTGGAAAACTTCAAAAAAGTCAAAATCCAGTCTCTCCAGCACATTCGACAATCCTCTGCAGATCGCGGCCTATGTGGGGGCCTTGAACTTTGATTCTAGATTGCAATATCTGGTAAGGCAATAGAGAAGGTTTTAGGGATTTTATTCTGAATATATTACGAATTTTCAATGAATTTTTAAATAATTTAATCTTACCATTGGTATAGTTGAACCCCAACCTTGATATTGCAATCCTGGGGTATATAACAAGACCCCTGGTTTTGCAAAACTTTCAAATGGTCCTGACCGAATCCCTATATTATTAATGCATATTTTAAACGCTTTGATAAGATCCTCAAATATCAACCAGTCGGATATTACGATATGAAAGTGCTTTTTTTTTGCTTATTAGAGCCACAGAGTCTGAAATTGCTGGACAAGGCACAATACAGACACTTTAGTTACATAGTTGAATGAATAGCTAACAATGCAAAGAGGGAGGGGGGGGGGGGCAATTATTGAGGGTCTCTGAAAACACTGTTTAAATGTTCTGGACACCTTGTCACAATGAGGGCTGGGGAGCCCAGTCGGTTAGGCATTCGCCTAGCATGCGGAAGGTCCCAGGTTCGGGTCCGGGCATCGCCAAAATAACTGCCGACCTATAAACGGCCCGTGCAGCCAAAAATGTCCGACGAATAATACCCCGTGTGGAGGGAGTGCATGTTAAATATCCTTCAAAGTCCTAACGCTGCGTACGATGTCGGCCATAACGGTTGCGTTGGGTGCCTACTCAGGTGTCGGCTCGTCACTTGACTGTGGTTCGAAAATACGACGCCCGTCGCCAATAGCCCTCGTGTAGCTCTAGTGCGACGATAATTCAAACTAAACTGAACTAAACCTTGTCACAATGTTTTTAGTTTCGATTGCTGATCATTCTACGCCTGGCGAAAGTTTATTCTCTATAGAGGACAAAATTGTTTTATTTCGGATATTAAAAAAGACCAAGGGTGGATTTACATGCATTATTGTAAGAGGAATGAAGGATTGCCAAGTTGAATAGCACTCCCTGAATACCAAGTGATTGGATTAAATATCTGCCAATAACAGTTTGCGACAACCAAAACTAGGTTTTAGGGTTTTTTGGTGGTGCTGAACATTTCTAGGCTATAAAAATGGGTTGTTTCTATTTAACATTTTAAAGTTTGTAGTAATTTTATAATGAAGACACCCTAATTTTACTTCATGTTATTATGTAAATCCAAAAAAACTAAACTCCAGGATGAATAGCAGTTGATAAACCAGGGGATCGTCATTTGACCAGGGTTCTAAATTGGGAGGCGTAATTGGCTGTGTTAAAGCTCTTAACAGGATCTAGAAATAGACAGCCGAAAAATGATTAAATTACCAGGGGTAACCTTTTTTTCCCGCAGCCTTTTTTATGCCCATGGGGGAGGGGGAATCCCTGTCCATAAGCTGTTTACATATGAAAGTTTTCAGGTTTGTGTCCGAGCATTGCCAAAAATAACTGCCTACCTATAAACCGCGAGTGCATCCAAAAAGTCTGACGAATATAACTCCGTGTAGAGGGAGTGCATGTCAAATAAGCTTTAAAGTTGCGACGCCTCATACAGTGTTGCCCTTGTAAGTTGTGTTGGGTGACTCGTCTCTTGACTGTGGTTCTAAATTACGAAGTTCTCGCTAATAGTCCTCATGTAGCTCTAGTGTACGGATACTTCAACCTAAACATAACCTGGAACACAGTGGGATATGTTGTTAACATTTACCAGTCTACATTTTTTTTGCCAAATTCGTATTATGGCAGCCATTGGCTACAAAAATCGCCAAAGATTGTATTTTTTAAGCGAATAACTTTCAAATAGTTCAGTTTTTTTTTCTATGTATCCTGTTTGCATTAGATAATTTATTTTGCTACTTTGTTTATAAGTTGATCCTGTCCATTTCTTTCATCGTTAAGAATTCTTAAACCGTATTAATATATTTAAAATACTATTAATCATTAATTATTAAAATAAATCATTTCTTAAAATATTTTTTGTGAGCATTGTTTTTGAACTTGCAGCAAACTGTTGAGTTCTCCGATTTTCTTATTTTAAAATATCGCTACGATCTACGATCGCAAATGCCATGATAATTTTTAATAAAGAAATCTTTCATGTTCGCTCAACAGACATTTTCAGTTTTGAGCAGCATTTTAAGTAATTATTTTTTGTCATTTCACAGACTTGGCAAACGCACGGTTTGTTGTCATTTTGACTTGGCGACATTTTTCGACTGGCGCCAAATCCGGACACGGTCTTTTAGGTTAACCGCCTTTAGTATCCTTTTTAAAAAATTAATTACCAATTAATGCTTATAAATTAATGGTTATTATTGAAAAATTATTTCGCTGTTTGACTAAGATCCAATTGGAAACCGTAGTAGCCGTCAACGCTTAGAACCTATATTTAAAACCAATTGGAATTTTCCCTATTTTATTAACAATTGTGTTTGGTAGTTCAGTCAATCGAAATTATAATTTAAATTTTCAAACATTAAACGTCCCCAATATTATGCATGTTTAAATTTAAACTTATTGATTTTTCACACAATATTTATGGTTGTTTTTCATTTTTTGGCCTTATTGCAGCCATTCCCGAAATTGTCAATCCTTGTGTTATTTCAAAGTGCTTTTCTAAAAAAATACATTCAATGTTTTTCTGTCGTATCGAACTATGTTTTGTGCATAATATTTATAATTATTTTTCCCTTTTTCAAGCCATTCCTGAAGAAACACTTTTTTGTTGTTTCCAGTCGGCCATTTTGAAATTAGTGGTATTTTTGTTCATTTTGATTGTTGCCATTCCAGAGATAGAAATATAAGGAAATTTGGGCGCTGTATAAGAGTATTATATATATAGATGCTTTCTGTCTAACAGGTGAACAATGGCCTTATCGTTGTTGCTTACGAAAGCGGATCCCCTGCGTCTGAGCTGTTCATTGACGACGAAAAGATGAAGAGGTACTGGAAAGAGTGGCTGAAGAGAGTCAAAAAGTATTGGGAGATGGTCGAAGCAGAACAATCCTGATGTTATTAAGTTTAGATTTGTATTTTTTAAAAAAATAAAATTGTGATTATAGTTTTCTTTTCATCTATATACTTTATTTCCCTTTTAGCTTTGATGATTTAATTAGAACTTCGGTTATTCTTTTAAGCTCGATCATTTATTTGATGGAGCTTGAAAAGGTGAATACTTTGATATAAAATTTATGTATGTTTGATTAGCATTTTTGGCTATTGGTGACCAGACAGTAAATGTTGAAACTCTTAAAAAGGATCCAAATGAAACTTCTAACATCTGATAGAGGTTAATTGCTATTGCTGACCAAACATACATTTTGAAATGTTATTGTATTCTTTAGAATAAGGATTTAAGAACTTCAAATAAAGCAATAGCAGCTTAAATAAATTTGTATAGGCCAAAAGTTAGTTTATCTTAACCTATCTCGTAGAAACGCACATTGCCCCATTAAAAATACTTGAAATAAGAGCATTTTAAATGAAATCTATAGATTCAATTATATTTATGGTCTGATTTCATTATTAAAAAATGTTTCAATCATATACATTTTTTAAACTTAGTAAGTAATAAAACAAATAACTAATGGCAAAGTCATAACTATTTTAAAAAGTTAAAAAATAGCTTAAATTGAAAACAAACTTTGTCTGAACATTTTACATGACATTTTAAGTTTTTTTTAATAGCATTGTCAGCATATTCAGTAATTTCCTAAGACAGAAATATTAACAATATCTTGTAAAAATACAATAATTTAAATATAATTAAACAAAAATTTGGTTGCAACAAGGTTATTAACTTGAATTAACTATAGAGTTGATTTTCTACGTATCTTAATTAGTGTTCATGATTAAACCCAGGAATTAACTTGATACATAAATAACACCTAATCTTATCTATGAAAATGTTTTAATAATTCAAAATTTTTACATCATTTCAATTTCAAATATGAAGCAAATAACAAGTTCTAAGAAAACAAAATAAGGTCAACATTATTTAAAAGTTTAAAATAATAACAATTCGAAATAGATGCAATTTAAACAAAACCTAATGGCAAATTTCTCTCCAGAGACTGGGGAAATAAAGTAATGCATTCAGTACAAAACACAATAAAAAATAATGGCAGTATGTATTGTATTTAAAAGACTACAAAGTTTTTATTATATATTACACAGAAAACAACTGTTTCTGTTTTTTTGTCAAGATTTAAAGTAAAAGTTGTATCGATTTAAAGAAATTAACATAAACATTCTTAAAGGTATTTAAAACAAACATTAAATTTTTCTTCAAATTTTTTCATATAAGAAGGAAATAAATTTGTGCAAAAAAAACAATATTTAAGTTTGGGAATTTTAAAAGCCTGTTAAGACATTTTATTCAACATTTTAAACTTATTTTTTGACACTTACTGCATGTTTGGTATGGACTCCATGCATGTTCAAAAAAAATAATAATAATGATAATGATTTCAAATACCAATATATATCCCATTCTATTTTTATCCCCTGAAGTAAATAGTAAGCCCATTAAAGTGAACCAAAACACACTAAGCAGAAATGTAAAACAGGAATTTAAATCATTGGAAGACATTCTAGATTTCAGCTTCAGTTGCGTTTCTTAGGCCTCCATGTAAGGGTACTTCCACTCATGCAGAGGCACAAAGGTTTCTTTCACCACTTGAGGCGATGCCCATTTCAGCATGTAGTGAGGTCCACCAGCCTTGTCATTGGTTCCTAAGTACAATAAAGTATTCATCATTAAATTACTGTTTCATATTGAGTGAAAATATAATTGAAGACTTAGTGGAAGAACATGCTAATTGACATTTAAAAAAGTGAATTTTTAGTGTCAATGAAATATTATCCTCCTTAAAGATATAAAATTTTCCCTCTTTCATAATGTTAAGTTTTTTTTTGCCATTTGCAAGTACCGTGTTTAAAGTATCCAAGTGCAAACTAAAAACTTTAAATCTCATTTTCTCGTTTTCACCTATTTGTCACTTACCATGTTCTTCCACTAAGATCTTCAATTGAGAAAGATACTCCTGCATGACTATAGTTTGAAACATACGAGGGCTGTTGTTTTTCAACCTCCGATGGGCTGTAACAAAAAGACGGGTCAAAATACAAAAAAAGATTTTTTTAAACCAAAAGTAATGTACAATATTGCTTATTTCTCCACATAATCGCCTTGACGATTAAAGCATTTGTCATATCTGTAAACAAGCTTTGAAATACCCTCTTCATAAAACCTTCAAGTTTCCCTAAATACTTGGTCAACTCGCTGAACAATGCCGTCTGTAGCGACAGACTTGCTTCCTTAGTTCCCCTTCTTCATGAACATCAGTTCGGCCACCGTTAAATTTTCAACAGCATTCTCAAACAACGTCATCACTCATAAAGGTGTCTCCATACACCCTATTCATTATTCGATTAATTTCTGTTGCACTGTTCCCTTCTGCCTGCGAGAAACGAATAATAGCTCTTAATTCTTACTTGGCAGCTACATTTTATGAAGAAGGTATTCAAAGCTTGTTTACAGATATGACAAATGCTTTAATTGTCAAGGTGATTATGTGGAGAAATAAGCAATATTGTACATTACTTTTGGTAAAAAAAATCTTTTTTTTGTATTTTGACCCGTCTTTTTGTTACAGCCCATCGGAGGTTAAAAAAAAAACAGCCCTCGTAAAATACAGTACAACTCAGTTATCGCCTCAATTAATGAACTACAAGGTTTATTATGTTATAAAAAAACATGTAACGTTAGAAAAAAGGTTGTATATTAAGTGTGTGTAGGAAATTATGTGAAAAACATTATATACTCATATTATTAATAAAAGTTATAAAATGACAGCTATTTAATAAATTTTAACCTCGTGTGTTTTAGTAATAGTTTAATCAGAATAATTTATAACTAGTAATTCTAAATAAATTAAATATAATAATCACATACAAAGTATTTTTTTCTGCCATTTTGACAGCCATGGCAGTAAAATAAGGAATGACTCAAAATGAATAATTATATATTTAATAATTTTGTGGGCAGAAGCAATATCAATGAACCACCAATGGTTCGTTTGGAATGCAAAGTCCGTTTTTTTTCATTAAGAAACATCCAACCAAAACACAGAAAGGACCAACAAATTTTAGGATGAGACACATTTGAATATGCTGGCTTGAAATTTTAAGTGTTAAGAGACTAGAATCGAACACAAAAATCGCTTTCTCCGGGCAATAAATATTCTTAAGCAGGAAATAAATTTAACCCTCCGAAGGATAAGCAAATTGGCTGAAGTGTAAACTTGTTTTACCTGCATGAGTTTTAAACTAAATTTTCAACGGAATATTTAATTAAAAAAATTATATTTCTGTAGTAATAGGCGTCTCCTCCATGTTTTAAGTTTTGAAATTCAAAAAAATTATTAGATTTACAAATTTTAAAAAAACATATATGTTTTGCTGGAAGACTTGCAAGTTAGGTGACCGGTTTATACGTCTGTTTCCTTTAGAAGGTTAAAATTTTTTGCCTTTTTGCATTATTTAATGAATAAAATAAAAGTGTGCACTATTCAGACTTTGTGACTTGCACAGACCGTTTTTAGTTCGGCAGCTAGTTTGGCAATGCCCCCGAACCTGGGATCTTTCGTATGACAGGCAAGCACCTTACCGACTGGGTCTCACAGGCCCAAGCAAGATATGTCGCAGGGTTCATACTCTATCCATGATAGCGAAATGTTACAGACATGTCATGTTACACACCCCTAGTTTCTTAACGTAATGGTACAAAGTAAACAAAATCATACAACACAAGGTTCATAGTCTATCTATGATAGTGAAATTCAGGAGTTTCTCTAAGGAGTTTTTCACGAGTGCAGCAATGTCAATTCAGGAGGTAAGGAGGAATAAAATTGAATATGTTTGTTTTATTATCGTATTAGTCTAGTGACTTCTTGCACTTCAAATGGTCAAACAAAAAAAAGAGTTGTGCGGTGTATCCTGGGACATTAACTAGAACTGTAATGTCTGAAATCTATTTTTTACTGTGCATATGCAGCAGACTTATTCCGAATAAAGTACGGGGGAAAAACGGCAGAGAAAGGAGAATAATGATTTGTGTAGTTATTTTTTTCAGGAGAGAGGAAAAAATGTCAGGAGATGAGATAAATTTCAAGAGTTATAATAGCCTTAAAATAACTAAACTCCTCGGCGCAACAGCCCGGTAGAGGGCCATGGTCTGCCGTGTCCACTCTAGCTTACGTGAACAAGGGCTCTGGGGTGCTAGGCATATGTCCTGGTAGGTGGTCAGCCTCACGCGGACCTCCAGTGTTTAGTTCCCAAAGATGCTTGGTACTCATTTTATCGACCCACTTAAGAGATGAAAGCTGAGTCATCCATCCGGGACTCGATCCCCGGACCTGTGGCGTGGCAATGCAAAGCACTACCACTAGGCCTCTATAATAGCCTTTACTAAAATAAATGCAGGAGTTTTTCAGGAGGCGTATGAACCCTGAATGTAGAAAAAAAATAGTTTCAAAATAATGCCAGAGATAGAACGAAATCCTCACCTGATAGTCTCCCCCCTCCAAAGGGTTGCTGTCCTACAACTGATCCAGTGGATTTATCGTTGACGTAAAAGTTCCCGGCAGTCATCTTCAGTTCTTCAGTGGCATGTTCCAAGAATTCTCTGTAGATAAAAAAAGGGGTACATTAAAATACATTCAAAGATTCAATTTAAAATAATAAATTTCAGTATCATTAGGACATGACTTTTAAACTATGAAGAGAAGTCATTGGATAATCATATTCAAAGTATTTGGTAACTTTTCTACTGCTTATTTCTAGTCTCGTATCATAGAGCTTCCACACAGTTGACATACAGCTTGTAGGAAAAATTAAACTGGTTATTACTTTCATGTTACCTTTCATAGATAGTAAATAGATTTCATTGATAACGAAAAATGGATACGTTATTAAAATTTATTTTATCTAATTGTATTTATCACGACAAATGTTTTAAATATACGCGAATGCATCAAATATGCAAATATCAAAGTTGAAATAACCCCTAATTTTATTATCATATAATATTAACAGCAATTTATCAACCGAAACAATGTAATTCTAGCAGGACCAGAAATGAAAACAATTCCGCTGGAACTGGTGCCACTCAAAACATGTCCATTCTAGTTAAAAATTTATCTATTAACCCTCTGAGGGATACATATGTATGAACCCATCACCTGGCTGTCAGGTTTTCCAGTAACACACAGAATTTTTAAAAATTTAATAATTTTATTAAATTTTAAAGCATGGATGAGCCATTTATAACCATGTACTACAGAAACTTAACTTAAATTTCATTAAAAAAACAAGTTTAAATTATAAATTTTAACAATAAAGTAAAAAATATATTTAAATTTTGAAGATGAATTAGGATTAGATTTCACTAAGATGTCTTCAAATATAAACCAAGGGCCACTGTATACCTCTGTTAGAGAAGAGTAACATTTTCACCTGATCAAAAATTTGCAGCACAATAATGCCTCTTGATTTACTTATTTTGCTGCCTAGTAATTTTCATGCATCCACCGATGGTGCCGCATCGCCTTATAACGATTGACAATTCCCTGGCTCTGCGTAATCAGAAGTGTCTCGTAACTCGTGTAGCTCTAGTTCAGGCCATGTAGGATTAACCAGATTCTCCTAATCGATTATCCTTGACTTTGGGTCGGCAAGAACAGCTTGAATGTTAAGAATTTTTTTTTAATGTTTGAAACTTTTTTTTTTTAGTGATTCATACTTCAGCCTATACTCTGTCTTCTAATTTTAGATGTTAGAACAAGTTTACATTTCAGACAATTTGCTCACAGAGTTAAATAATAAGAGTAATTTTCTTACCTGTCCTGGGCGAAGACAGCACCAGTGAGTGCGTATTTGTTGTCCTTCACTAATTCCAAAGCATCTTGAACTTTGTTTTCTGGGTAGACATAGACGACTAACACGGGCCCAAATATTTCTTCTTTCATAGTCAGATCGGCAGGGTTTGTGGTAATGATGATGGTGGGCTCAATGAAATAGCCTTTTCTAAAGTAAAACAGTTTGTTTAAAAAAAAAAATCCACTTCTTTATATTCATATCTAATTAGATTGTAGTTGAAAATAAAATTTAAAAATAAATAAATTATAGTGAGCTAAATGAAACATCCTTTTCTAAAGTAAAACAGTTTGTTTTAAAAAAATAAATAAAAAACAACTTCTTTATATTCATAAATAATTATATTGTAGTTTAAAATAGAATTTAAAAAAAATTATGGTGGACACAATGAAATATCCTATTCTAAAGTGATACGGAATTAAAAAAAGATTAAAAAAAAAATAAACACTTCTTTGTATTCCTATATAATTATACTATAGTTGCGAAATAAAAACTATTATTTTTTACATGTGAATATTTGCATGTTATGTTAAAATATCTAATTTAAAGCAAGGTGATTGTGACAAGATTTTCAAAATAATAATAGTAATAATAAACTAGGGGTGTGTAACAATACAAGAATTTCAATTACCACTCAATAAATCAATACATTTAAAGGTAATTGTATCTACTCTAGGCCCAGTGGCTTAGCGTAGTGCTTCGCATTGCCACGCCGCAGGTCCGGGGATCGAATCCCGGATTGGGCGAGGTTGACCCATCCTTTCATCCCTTAAGTGGGTCGATAAAATGGGGACCAAGCATGCTTGGGAACTAAACACTGGGGGTTCCGCGTGAGGCTGACCACCTTACCGGGACATATGCCTAGCACCCCAGAGCCCTAGGTCACGTAAGCTGAAATGGGCACCGCAGGCCTTGGTCCACTAATGGGCTGTTGCGCCGAGGAGTATAGTTTTTTAGTTTAGTGTATCTACTCTATAAGTTGATTTAAATAAGTTTAAAACCTAAAAAGTTCTATGGTAGCTACCATTTGTGCCTGCACAATTTTCTTGAAAACGTTATTATGACAGTCGTCAGGCACTATAGTTAAACTCATAGTTTCCTTGCACAGAAGCCACGACCATGGGCGGAGCTATAAAACACATGGAGCAATCAGATGAAGGGGAAATTTCAGCCGTTTGATTTTGTCTTCATCTGATTGCTCTCTTCGCGTTTTATAGCTCCACCCGTGGTCGTGGCTTCTGTGCAAGGAAACTATGAGTTTAACTATAGGAACCCATGCAATAAATTTGAAGCCTGTAGCTGTTTTAGTTTGCGCTGTAAAGGCGTTTCAGACCGATGGACGGACCAATGGTCAGAATCAACACCCTTTAAAATGTGTAGAAAGCACACGTCCTCTTGGTCTAGTTAAAGTATTTCAGAGTTTCAACTGTGTTTACTCTATGAACTATTTTATTCAAGAGA
Organism: Oedothorax gibbosus; assembly: GCA_019343175.1. NCBI lineage: Eukaryota > Metazoa > Arthropoda > Arachnida > Araneae > Linyphiidae > Oedothorax > Oedothorax gibbosus. The sequence continues at coordinate 6,230,812 of CM033277.1, read as the reverse complement.
ATAACATGAATTTTTGTACCCTAGAAAAGAAGAGAACATGTAATAGCACAATAATAATTAGGTTCACCACATTTTCAAGTTGCAGGCTCAGTGGCTTAGTGGTAGTGCTTCGCATTGCCATGCCACAGGTCCGGGAATCGAATCCCGGATTGGGCGTGGTTGACCCATCCTTTCATCCCTTGAGTGGGAACTAAACACTGGGGGTTCAGCGTGAGGCTGACCACCTTACCGGGATATATGCCTAGCACCCCAGAGCCCTAGGTCACGAAAGCTGAAATGGGCACGGCAGGCCTTGGCCCAGTAATGGGCTGTTGTGCCGAGGAGTTTAGTTATTAGTTTTAGAAAAGAGCTCAAGGGAAAACATGTAATAGCACAATAATAATTAGGTTCACCACATTTTCCAGTTTGCTTTTTTTACAAACCTGCCAACTCTCCGGATTTAGCCTGACAATACCAGATTTTTAACTACTTTCTGAATTTTTGTCACAGAAATTCAGAAAGTAGTAAAATGTATTGATTTATTGAGTGATAATTGAAACTAGTGTCATGTTACACACCCCTAGTTTCTTAATGTAATGGTACAAAGTAAACAAAATCATACAACACAGGGTTCATACTCTATCTATGATAGTGAAATTCAGGAGTTTCTAAGGAGTTTTTCAGGATGGCAGCAATGTAAATTCAGGAGGTAACGAGGAATAAAATTGAATATGTGTTTGTTATTATTGTATTAGTCTAGTAACTTCACTGCACTTCAAATGATGAAACAGAAGAACAAAATCTTCTAAAGAGTTGTGCAGTGCATTCTGGGACCTATTATCACAATGTCTGAACTCTTATTTTTCTACTGTTCATGCGCAGTAGACTTATTCCGAATAAAATACGGGAGAAAAAAGGCAGAGAAAGGAACAAAATATTCGTAATGTCAATTTTTTTCAGGAGAGGGAAAAAAAATCTGGAGATGAGACACAAATTTCAGGAGTTATAAGGGCCCTTAGAAGAAAAAAATGAAATTCAGGAGTTTTCAGGAGGCATACGAACCCTGAAAACAGCAAGAAAAAAAATGATGAATTAAAATGGTGTCTTACGAGTCGTCACATTTTCCGCCGCCCAATATGGTGCAGTCTGGAGACTTAGCTGCATGGTCAATGAAGCCTTTCACTTTGTTGAATGCTATTGCATCTATCACGGCAGATACAAATGTGTCTGGTTCTAGAGGGGAGCCAACCTTGATTTGTTCTCTAATTTCTAGAAGGCCTTCTTTTATCTGTTATTAAGATATAAGTTAAGATAATAAAATATAAATTAAGATAAAATATAAATTAAGATAAAATATAAATTAAGATAAAATATAAAATTAAGATAAAATATAAATTAAGATAAAATATAAATTAAGATAAAATATAAATTAAGATAAAATATAAATTAAGATAAAATACAAATTAAGATAAAATACAAATTAAGATAAAATATAAATTAAGATAAAATATAAATTAAGGTAATAAAATAGGAGCTTATTGTGCAGCATTTAGCTGAAGATTTTTATTTGAAATTTAAACTATGATATAAGATTTTTTTAAAGACTTCTTCAACAATGAAAATCTTAATATTTTTTTAATAACATTTAAAGAAGATTGTGGCATTAGTTTTATAACATATATAATTTCTGAAATTTAAAAACTAGCCTTTTATTTGATAACGAAAGAGAAGTAAATTAGCAAACACTTTTCTGGACATTTTTACATATTCTTAAAACATAAAAAGTAAAATTTTACCAGAAAAATTGAAACCTTTGTAAAAAACATTGAAAAATAAGGATATAAGGAGATAAAAATATCATGACAATTAACTATACTATTGTAGTAAAATAAAAACAATTTTATACTTTTGTTAAAAAAAGTCATTTTATCAGAAGAATTTCACATTTTTTTAAAGAATTATTGAAAAAGTAAGGATATAAGGAGATAAAAAATATGATGACAATTAACTATACTATTGTAGTAAAATAAAAACGAAAAGATTTTTTTGTGAATATTTGCATGTTATGTTGATAAATACCCAATACAAACATAAATTACACAACACCTAAACAATACAATTATGCATACATGGCTCATACACTTGTTAGGAAAAAAATTCTAGCACATTTCTACTATTATTCAAGGACTTTTCTAGAAAAATTTCAAGCACTATAAATTACTAACAACATAAAATCTGAATATATAGAGCGTGTATAAGCCAAATCTTAAATTTTTTTAAAAAAGCAACACACATATTTTTTAAAAGTTTATAAATTTAATTACTTTTTTAAATTTTAAAATTTAAAGCATTTAGGAGCCATTTCTAACCATCTACTACAGAAATATAATTTTTAAGGAAGTTAAGAAATTAAATTTTCAGTTAAAAGTTTCAATTTAAATCTCATGCAGTGAAAACAACTTGACACTTTTGTGAATTTGCTTATCCCTCAGAGGGTTAAGCACTTTTAAGACTTAAAAATAAACTTTTTTTTAAAATTCAATCACTTTTCAAGGAGGGTTACGAACCATGGCACACACAAATTACATGCCATGTTGCATGAAATAATACCTGTGGCCATAAACTTTCTGGAACATACATCCTGTCCAAGGCAGAGCACTTTTGGCCGCTGTATTCAAAAGCAGATCGAATCGAGGAGGCCACCACTGACTTCACATCGGCCGATTTATGGACAAAATGGAAGTTCTTACCACCGCATTCTGGAAGGGAAAGAAGCAATGGGTAACTAAATTAATATTGTCCAGATCTTGTTGTAATATTATATTCAAGTTGCGTCAGCCTCAGTATGATTTAATTCTCATTTATATTGCATCATCTTTATAGTGAAATCGCACCCAGTATTGCATCAGCCATTTCATGTTTATTCTCATTGGTTGTTTAGTTGAATCTCGTAACCAAGTTTATAAATAGATACGAGTTATGTTTCTTTTGCTCTTCTAATAAAATCTTTCTTAGCCAACCGATGTGCTATCGCTGCTATTTTATTTAACAGATCTGAATCGATATTTACAAACAATTCTCTAAATAATACTTAGAACACTTAATACTACTTATTATTTTCAATTACTTAATATGAAACATAAGGCAATGAAAGTATTTCAGGTGTCAAAAATCCGAACTATTTTGTGGTTTCGATACATTTTGGAGGGTGACGATTCCCCCCCAAAATGGTTTCTGAACATTGCTCCATCTGTCTGTCCGTCTAAAACCTTTGTACAGCTTGAACTAAAAGAGCTATGAACTTCAAGTTTGGTATGCCAGTTCTTATTACGTGTTGGACGTCATAATAAGGCTTGAGAAAAATCTGCATGCGCAAGGGGTAGCTGCCATCGAGCTTTTTTGGTTTTTAAGGTATAGCTGAAAAACAAAGAGATACAGACTTCAAATTTGGTAAACGAGCAGTGTTGTAGTGCTAAATTTTTTTCCCAGAACGCTCTTATACAGGTGTGCCCGGGGGAGGCACTTTTTATTTTTTAAATCAATCGTAATGATTGGCTGCGAATTTTAGTAGGGGAAGGGGGCATGTTTTACTACTAGTTGTGCTTTAATTGCTAACATTTCTTGAAATTAGATTTTATAAGTTGGGAGGATGAGCAATCACATGTATTTTTTACTTATCTACAGATATTCATCTTTGCGATTATCTCTTTTAAATCATCATATATGTTATGTAATAACATGTATTTAGTTCGTGTAATTCAGTGGAAAAATTTTAAATAAATTTTTTAATGAAAGAAAATAGTAAAAAAAAATCACGCATAAAGTTCCGGAACGCCGTTCCGGCTCGTAAAAAATACCGAACGTCGTACGGCGCGTTCCGGCCCCACTACACACTGAAACGAGTTTCTAGCATCTGTCCTCATAATAAGAACAAGTACCTGATGTCATAATTGAGAATATTGTATATGAGCAAAGGATAGCTAGTTGTAACCATAGATACCATAGTTAAAGTATTAGATTGACGGATCACGTGACCTCCAATGCTAACGACGGGACGCGCATGGAGACCAGAATAAGAGGCAATGGGGCCAGTTTGCCACCAGATTTAGGAGAAAAACACTACGAAAAATTCCATTTCATTCTAAAATTAAAAACAATGCCATAAAAATTTAGCTGCATTTTGGAATCTTTTTAGTGACTTAAAAAAAAAAAAATGTAAAGACTTTGCCAGGTTTTTTATGGTATGTTTTTATAATTTTAGAACTAATGGGAACGCACATGGAGACCAGAATAAGAGGGCAATGGGGCCAGTGTTGCCACAGTTTTAGGAGAAAAACCTACGAAAAATACCATTTAATTCTAATGACAAACAATGCCATAAAAATTTTAGCTGCATTTTGGAATCTTTTTGTGACTTAAAAAACAACAACGTAACAGTATTTTTATGGTATGTTTTTATAATTTTAGAATTAAATAGTATTTTTTGTAGTGTTTTTCTCCTAAAACTGGTGGCAACACTGGCCCCATTGCCCTCTTATTCTGGTCTCCATGTGCATCCTGTCGTTAGCATTGGAGGTCACATGATCTGCCAATCTAATACTTTAACTATGATATCTATGGTTGTAACACATTTTATGTGTTTTTCCTTCAATTATTAACATTATGACCACATTTATTTATATATTTTTGAAGATTCAAAGTAATATTTTTAGGATATTTTAATAATAATACAATATTTTTTTAAAAATTATCCAAGGTTCTGGGCAAATTTCTTACCTCCAACAAGACGAGGAAAGTTTCTGTAGACAGCAACATTTTCTGAAGTTAACTTTAAGAGCAGTTGGAAAGTCCTGAAATAGTAAATCAAATCATTGACACAAACATTTCTGAATTATCAGTTAAAATGTTTTCAATAAGTGTGAAATTTGTACATTGAAAATAGGTATAAAACAATCAAAAGCAACATATATTTACATTGGAAACTTTTAACTATAAAAATATTTATATTGCCTTTTTAAAAGCTATACAAAACCAGGTAAAATTAACTTTCAGATGCATTTTCACATGCTATTCAAGTAAGTTTTTAATATCATAACACTGCCTATACAAATTGGCAAAATAACTTTTTTGAACTATTTTAACTATTAAAATATTTATACTGCCTTTTTTAAAATAGATAGAAAACCAGGCCAAAATTGATTTTCAGATGCATTTACACATGCTAATTTATGAAAACATAACACTGCCTAAATAATTGGCACAATAATATTAAAAAAAAAAGGTGCTAATACAAAATGAATACTGGTCCCAAATAGTAGTTTTATGGCTGTTAGTTTGAACTTCGACATGCAAATGCCACAAAACTTGGCGAAACTTGGCAGAGTCAGCCACATGCTATTGTCATGCTTGGCGCTTGGTGGATCCCACAGTTTGTGCATTTGTCCCATTTATCATCAGAACACAGCCTATAAAGATGTTAGCTATTTAAGAGAGCATGAATTTCTGAAAATGAAACAAACCCCCCCAATATTAACTAATGGAAAAAATAGGATAGAGGGTTTCGTGATTAACAACCACAATTCTATTGTTTCTGTAATTGCTGGCATGCTTAGGTATGGATAAGCCCCACACTTGTGCTTTTAGCTCCCACACTACGTTTATAACGTAAAAAGTGGAAGGTATTATAATTGTGCAGTCCGTCTGTCATCCACTTTTATAGCCCAAACTACAAATGCTACAGGCAAGTGTGATACGTCAAAAAATTCAGCGCATCGAAATAAGAAACATTGAAAATCTCAGAAAAAAAATCAACTAGAAGTACTTTAATTATTTAAAAAACTGCAAAACTTACAGTGGTGGCCAAAAGTGTGGACATTTTTTTAATGTTTAATGTTTTCAACTTTTTTGTTTTGTGCTTGTAGAATATATTAATTTTCCTAAATACAAACGTTTATATATTAAATTGAAGTAATTTAGTGTAGAATTTAATAATAAATACAGTATTACAATATCTGTATTACAAAACAATTATGCAACTAATAATAAGATCTATCTTAGATTTGCAACTTTAAAAAAATTCCACACTTTTGGCCACCACTGTAATTATTTAAAAAGCATAAGAAGCTATTTTTATTAGAATTAAATCACCATTGCCATTCGCAACAATCGATCGAGAAACTTTAACTCTTTTAAACAATAAATTAAAAGAAATTTATTTTTGCGACATCAATCAGTTTGAAATGACGTCAAATATATTTAACAAAAAGATTCTTTGATTGTATGTTGATATACAATGTTTTCCTTCTATTTAAAAGGAAAGAAATAGGTGAGGAATATTACATATTTATTCTTTAAAATTAAAATTATTTTAGCAAACGATAAAAAATAATTATTGAATTTTCGAAAGAAAATAAATGAAACTAGCCAAATTTAGCGTGAGAATGTTTAATATAGAATAAATGCTGTGTTTGGCGAGTTTTTTCCCGTTAGAAACACATGTTGTGTGGAAGCGGGTTAAGTGACAGATTCTGTTACAAACCTACTTGTTTTAAATTGTCCCTAAGTTATAATTAGAAATTTATTTTATAAGCTAACAATGAAAACAATATTTAGGAGTGGAATAAAATAATTTTCAAAACAATATCAAAGATTTTGTTACACACAAACATGGTGTTTATCAATACATAAGAAAACTATTAAATCTCTCCATAGGTTAACATTGAAGGAGTCAATTTCGTTAAAAAAAAAATCATGTCCCCTTAATTATTTAACGGGTCCGCGGATCGGATCCCGGATCGGGCGAGGTTGACCCATCCTTTCATCCCTTAAGTGGGTTGATAAAATGGGTATCAAGCATGCTTGGGAACTAAACAATGGGGGTTCCGCATGAGGCTGTCCACCTTACCGGGACATATGCCTAGCACCCCAGAGCCCTAGGTCACGAAAGCTGAAATGGGCACGGCAGGCCTTGGCCTACTAATGGGCTGTTGAGCCGAGGAGTTTACTTTAACCTTTTAACAGAAATACAGGAGTCGCACCAAGAAACAGTGGTCGAAAAAGTAAATATAGTGACTGTTAGAAAAAAAAATAAGTGACTAAAATAAAGAACTCATCAGCAAACTATTGAGTCTATATACTAATATCTGAAACTCAGAGTTTGTAAGCCATTTGCCAACCATTTCATTCATTTGAAGTCAATTGTTACATATTACTGAAATTTTGTTTCGATACATATTTTAAATTTTTTAAAAACATCTCTGAATATATGCAGGATTTATTAAATTATGAAAGGTTAAATGGTGTGGGAAAAAATAGTGAATAGTTTTGGCCTCTAGTAATTTTCAGTGACCAAAGAAAAAAATCGTGACTTGGTGGGAGCCCTGGAAATACTCACTTTAAACTTCCAGTGAAATTGATGCCAGACAGATACGGAGAGGTAGTGACAACGTTTCCGAAGACTGGGCCATCAGCCGGAACAAAGTTGATGACACCAGGGGGAAAGCCAGCCTCAGTGAGTATCTTGAACACAATATAGTTGGATAGCATGGCCGTGTCTGAGGGCTTCCATACTACTACGTTTCCCTGAAATTATATAACGAATAATCTATACATATTCTATATTATTTTTAAAGAAACGTATACAAAAATTCAGGGGTTGGAGTAACACGTAATTTGTAACAGTGATTTTTTTCGGTTACGCTAGAAAGTAACTGTAACTAAGTTACTTTAAGTGACAAGGAAGTAACGAAAAATTTCGTTACTTTTCCGTCACTTCTCATGCCGCTCTTCACGAACCTTTTTGGTAGCTCGGCATTCATTTAAAACTTAACTATTTAAAATGTAGCTTTTAACAATGTTGAATTTTCATTATTGTCACTATCATTATTGTCATTATTTCATCCAATTGTCATTATTTTTTAAAATCGTGGTTCTCTATGAAAAACGGTAAGATGGTTAAATTGTTGGTTTCTTACAGCTTGAAATTTCTAAAAGTAACTGTAATTCTTTACTTTTCATATTAAGTAACTGTAACTAGTTACTTTTCAAATAAACTACAACAGTTATTTTTTTAAAGTAACTTTCCAATCTCTGCAAAAATACATGATAGAGTTTAGATTTTTGGCATTTAGTTAATCAACGGTATTCTGAATTGATGAAGCAAAATGTGCATACAATAATTTTATGAACTTAAATATTTTAATGGAAACTCCCAACCAGTGCCGGATTTCGGCCTAGGCCTACAAGGCCCAGGGGACCAGTCAGGAAGGGGGCTCTTAAAAAGATAAATCGCCAAAAAAATCGCTTAAAATTTTTTGAAAATCGCCAATCGTCTTGTCGGAAAAAGGCTTTTTGGACATATATCCAAAAGTAGGAATTGCGCTCTGAATGCTGATGTGTACAACAGCGTCAAACTGCTCACAGCAGAACGGTCGTTTTCAGCGCTAAAGAGAGTAAAGAATTACTTAAGATCTAACATAGGAGAGAACAGGCTCAACTCACTCTCAGTAATGTACATAGTCAGAAATAATGCAGTCAATTGACTATGATGACGTCATTCGTTTTTTAGCACAGAAGAAAGTTCGCTGTGTCGCCGTGTGATTTTATAAATTTTATAGAATAACTAGTAACATACTGTATTATCCTGATGTTTATTAAAATCGATTAAAAATATTATATGTTCTGTACTAGTGTATTTAATTTGCTACATTTCCAAAGTAGCTTCGAGATGGTGGGGGGGCCCTAAATGTCAAGTGCCTAGGGGCCCTGGGTCTTTAAATCCGGCACTGCACCTAACTCTAGTTATTGCTTGTCCATTATTTTTACGAGTTATGGATGAGAAAAGCTTAGCAGCAGAGATGTTAAATGAGTTGCACTTTAAAAACCATCCTACTCACACAATAATAAAGTTGTCAAAGACTTTTCTTTTCTGGGTTGTACTTTCAATGGCCCAAATAAAACACAATCAATCTTGTAATTGTTCAGATATTTTTATTTTATTTTAAATGAATACTTAATTTTTTAAAAGAAACATGACCATAAAACACACTTAATTTTTTTTAAAGTAAAAGAATTCAGTACAAAGAGTTAATGATAAATCCCAGATTGTTTTGCTATAATTAATGTATCCTTTATTAATTTTTTTAAGAAACATAGACAAATTAAGATCGATTAAAGACTAACCTAACAAACAGTTTATTTGTAACTTAACACTAGTGAACTTATTTAGGCAACACCCCATAGAGGGCCAAGGCCTGGCATGACTAAATATTTTTGTCTTTTCACTTTAAAAAATAACAATTAAGATATATTCCTGTTTGACCTACCATTAGTGTTGGTCCAGAAGCAAGATTACCTCCGATTGCAGTAAAATTGAATGGAGAGATGGATGCAATGAATCCCTAAAACATTAATGCAAATCAATAATCATATATAAAAATATAATTAATAGATAACATAATCAAAATAATTTAATATATACAGTCCCTGGACAAATTATTAGACGGACTGTATTCTTTTTTAGTAATGATGAAAACATACCAAAAAATGCCATATCATTAAAAAAGATGTTGATATATGTATTAAGTATAGCAGATAGTATTTTTTATTCAATAGCTTAAGTTTAGGAACACAAATGTCCTTCTAAAGGTATTTTGTTCATCATTGATTGATACATGAAATCTTGCAGTGTGTCTAATAATTTGTCCAGAGACTGTATAAAAGCATCATGGAAAAACACTTTATTTAAACAAAGACCATTAAATTTTGTTCTTACCTCGATTCCTCTAAATCGAAACGTGTTGGTGGTTGTATTTGGATCTGGACTCAGAGGTTGGTACTTGACCAGTTCCTGAAAAGTAACATTAAAATAACACTTAATATTATGTCTCAATAATCAATCTTTATATGTCAAAAGTAATGTAGATACAAATTGTTTTAACTCAAACTAATTTTTCAAACTGCAAATATAAAGATTATTCAATACTAATGCCAAATATGATCAATAACAAGATGTTCTAAAAGAACTAAAATAGTTTAAATAATAAAACTTTTCGTATTATTTAAGTTCTTATCAAAAAGTAGGTTTGTAACAGTATATTTCACCTAAAACTACTTCCACGCAAGATTTATAAACCTTAATAGGGAAAAAAATGTCAAAAACACAGCATTCAGATGTAATTTAAACATTTAAAAGCTCAAAATGGTTTTTTTTATTAATTTTCTTTTGCAGATTACATTAATAATCTATCATTTGCTAAATTTATTTGCAATTAGAAGAATAATTACGTAAAATTGCTGGGGTAAAATTCTAGCATACATTACGGTAAAATTTGGCACTTCTGGAAAATGTTGCCAACGCCTTAAATGATGCAAGAAACCTGTGGTAAAGTTGGCAGGGTTCTTAAATAAGTACCAATATAAATCTTTAAAAACCTGATATTTTTGAAATAGTTTAGCAACAAAACATGAAACAAATCCGAATTGTCCAAACATCTTCAACATGTCAATATCTTACTTTTTAATAATTTTTAATACTTTTCAATTTAAAAAAATCAAATATGGCAAATTCCACAAATGTTTAAATTTTAATACAGAAAGAATGCTGTAATTTTATTATGTGATCTAAGGTTCTTACTTTTGCAAAGAAGGCATTGAAGCGGAAAAAATCAGCCAACTCTGCCGCAGCATCAACTTCGGCTTGCATAATATTTTTTCCCTAAAAGAAATATTCCAGGATTATCAACTATATAAGTGTTTCAAATATGAGAATTTTTTTAATACTATATTTTGTAGTTTCAAGTAAAGCCTTGAATTAATATGTTACGGCTTTGATAAATTACTAAAAATGAAGTGATTATTTTAGGGATAAAATAGATTCTTGTTAGGGAAAAACCATGTATTTTCCCCGACCTGCACTCAGGAGCAATATGCAGATTCTTTAAATTTATTCTTCACACTGTCATCCGCTGCGCGATTCACCTTATGATGTAACGGGGTGTTCGCATCCGCTACCAGTCGGTGATTGATGTGGCGTAACTTCTACGCGAGGGGTTTTCTGCCATATCGAGGCTTAAATACTCTTGCCTGATAATTCTTGATGAGATCTTTAAACCATTTTTGACCATCCTTTTTTGGAATTGCTCGTTGGAATTCTTCAACTCACTGAATTTCAACTGCCGTGTTTGTTATATATCTCTATCTAGTCATTTTTACTTTAAAGTACAATTTCAATAAAGTTTAGGCACGCCATTGCTGAAAACAAAACACTGTTTGCTTTTTTCAACTCTGCTCATATTCAACCTAATAATTATGATAAATAATATGCAATTGAGTACAAGGAAAAGTTAAGAGAAAAGCTAAAATTAGTTTAATTAAAATTAGTTTATTTTAGTAGATAAAAAATAATAAATATTTACATACTGAGGCCTTAGAATAACAGCTATAGTTAAAATTACTTTTTCTTTGGTGTTTCATTTAAGGGGGTTGTTTAATTAGCAGTCTAGAAAACTAAAGAGCTTAGCGGAAGAACATGTTATGTGACATTTTAAAAAACATTGATATTTTTGTGTCAATAAATATGTTTTTACCTCTTTGAAAGATAACAACAGAAGACAACAAGGTCCCCTAGAACAAGATCCCTCCTTTTTTTTAAAATAAACTTTGAGTATATTTTTTCTAATTTGCAAGAAGTACATTTTTGAACAGATCCAAGTGCAAACAAATCTAAGAGTGCAAACTAAAACTTATTTCCTCTCATTTCTCCCTTTTTGTTACATAACACGTTCTTCCACTAAGCTCTTCAATTATTACTTTTATAATAAACAGATTTTGTGTTATAAATCCTTTACACTAATCAATAAAAAAAAGCCGTTCCTACTAAGGTGGAACTGAAGTTTTAAAAAGCATACAACAATCACCAATTTTTATTAATCAAGCGAAATTTCAATCAATTTATCAAAATAAATACAAACTAACCTGCCCCAACATAGTGGTAGCATTGAGATCCATTCTGTACTTTCCGCTCACAAGATCAGCTGCCTTCAGGAAAAGCTTGATTCGTTCGGACAAAGGAGTTTTTTCCCATTGCACCCGCACTGCTTGACTTTCGTCAATCGCTTTGCTGATAAGGTCCTTGAAAGGGAAGAAAACTACTATTACTTTCAATTACCTGCCCCAGCTGAGTCGTCAGATTTTCTGGATGGGAAAGTCGTGGGCACGCATGTCATATGATTATGTGGCATGTAAAAGATCCCTTGAAAACCTATTTGGCTTGCGTTCTCTTGGCAAAATTAAAAATCTCGGCATACTTTAACATCCACAGATTCACAGAGCTCAAAATCATTGTAATCTATAAAGATTATAAAATTCAGTAAAGATTCATTGTAATCTGAGTATTAAAATTGGTAGCGAGAGTCGCCTAGATGGTGCCACAAAAAAAAAGTATCTCAGTTTTGCGGAATATGTAGAGTCTGCAAAGGCTAAGTCGCCAATAAAGCAGCATCATTGGAAAAAAAACCTTTTAATTATCTTATTTGAAATACAAGGTAATGAAAGTATTGCGATGGGGTCAAAAATCCGAAACGGAAATTTTGTCTACACGTTTTGGGGAGTCCTGATTCCAAAAAAGCGGTTTTTGAACATTGGTCGTATGTCTGAAACCCTTCTACAGCTTGAACTAAAAGAGCTAGAGACTTCAAATATGGTGCATAGTTCCCAGTCTGCTGTATGTCAAAATAAGGTTTTCGAGAAAATTGCACATGCACAAGGGGTGGCATTTAGGTTTAGAATAGAACATTTAGGAGGATAATATAGAACATTTTAGGTTTTAGAATGATTGAAATTACCTTCTAAGGCATATAATTACTTTTAAATGTGTGTATTGATTTATTGGGACGTAACTGAAAGTTGTTGTAGTGTTACTCAACCCTAGATTAAAAAAAGTTTTCGACAGTTTTGCATTGCTCTGGTTTGGGGAGAAAAATTAGGGAATTATAGTCGATAGTAATACAGTTCAAGAATATACTTTTTGTGCTTGTAAGGTATTGCAATTTAATAAACGGAGTGTCTACGTGCACAGGCACCGTACACATATAGTAACTGCGCAGGACTGAGTCTTATTAGCAGTTTGACTTGGTTCTTCACAGACGTCGTAGCTTAGTGGTAGCATAAGCGGTTCGTAATCAAAAGGTCCCGGGTTCAGATCCCCTCTCTCGGCAGAAGTGTAACTGATTTTTCCAAGTTTTTTTTTATTTCACCCAGGAAGATCATCGTTTTAAAGTTGTCCTGGAAAGTTTACTTGCATTTTTTGAAGTTTTCATGAATTATTTAAAATTCTAATTTTTTGAACACTCATTACAAATGGCTAGAACTTATTTTTTATGGAGAAAAACAATTTTTCCCGTTCCCCAAACAAGTGTTTAGGCTTTCAATACGCCTTACAATACTGCCCCATATTAAATACTGATGTTTTTTTTAGAGAAAACAAAATTGCCCGGGGCCCAGAAAGAGTAGGATCTCAACTTTCAAGTATAATTCTCGTGCCTGTGCACGCAATGTATACATGGTTCCAGTAAGCCCCGCCTTGAGCATGCACAGTTTATAACCGTACATGCAATGCGTTATTGGTGCCTCTGCCTTTTATAAAAGCAGTTCACAATGAAACTTAATTTGAAGGTTATTTATTTGACCTGCATTAAACACACATTATTCAACTTATTATATTTTATATGAAAAATGATACATTCAATGTACGAATCCAATGATTTCACCAAAAAAAATCCCACTGAAATTTGAATATCTGAAATCAAAATTTAGACAGAGAATAATTAAAGATTTAGTAAACAATCAAAAGAAACAGAACTTTTTCTGAATTATGTATAAAATGATGGTTTAAAATAAATAATGGTCAGGGATCATCTTGAAACATTTGGAATTTCTTGAGGTTATTTTCTACCTTGGGTAAAGTTTGGCTTTATTCTTTAATAAATAGCCAGTATTGTTAATTTGTTCCTTTTTTAAATTTTAGAATTAAACAAATTAAGGAACGTAAATACTTACAGGTTTGGCCCAATAATATTTTGCAATCTTTTTCTCATGGTCAAAGGGCTAGAAAAAAATTTGGAATCGTTAAGTTAGGTTTTTATGGTTGAAATGTAAGACATATCAAGTATAAGTACATTGGGTTTAAAATTTAGTTGAAAAGTTAAGGAGCAGTATTTATGGAGGTGGGGAAATATCAGACAATGGAGATTAGCAATAACAAAGGAGATTAGAAAACTATGGATAAAAAAAATCGATAATGCAAAGGAATGATGTGATTTTTATGATTAAAAACGAAAATTAAGAAAAAAAAGTGTGTTTTATTATTTGAGGAATAATTTATATGGGATTAATCTATAGAAAAGTATATATATTCCATAGAAAAGTGGTTCGAGTCAAAAGTTTAAAATTTTTTTAAAAATCATTTTAGTATTTTCTAAACAACAGATTTTACTTACTATTTTTTTCCTAAAAAATACTTAATCAAATAACTATTTAATTACTTAATCAATAAAACTATAAAAGTAATTTCAATTGCTGTTCCTTTCAATAAATATTTTTATCAAAAATGTTCCCAGATAATTTGGATTTGGTCCTAGTTTAAGTTAGTAGCCCAAATTGCTCCTACATTTTTTTCATCCAATTTCTAACTCTGCTTACCATAACTTGATACCTGACATCTCCGGCATATATCTCTTTTCCACCAATCACAATGGGGATTTCGGTACAGGTGTCTTTGTACTTTGCGATGGCTTCAAAAAGCTCCTTTCGTTCTTTGCTGCCCTTGAGGTACTGCAGGACCGGCTCATTTTTCACTTCAAAATCGTCGACTTTTGCAGCGACAGAGACAGGCGTAACACGGCTAAAATAGATTGATAGTTTTTTTTAATTGAAGAGTCCAAGGGAAGAACCCCTTGGCTGCACAGGAATCATCCCCAAATCAGATCTACTTGGCGAACGTTGGCGACAGGAAACCTGATTCTCTGTTGCTTCTTCTCTCATGGTTTAAGCATGGGACTCTTGTCAGGTGTGAGTCAGGGTTAAGGCGAAAAAGAACCAAGTAAGAAACCGGTTTCCTTACACCAGTTTAGGCGTTGACTTGCTATAGTCGCCAAAGAGGCCTGCAGACAGATTACTATAATGGCCAGTAATGATAAAATGGCCAGTCTGTTAATTGGTGACTTTTGACAAGTTCGAAAATTTAATGTCCGGTTGTTATATCTATCAAGTTGTATAAAATCTGAAGTATAATGTTTACCACATTTGTGCATTTTTTGTTGCTTGTAGTGCAAATCGAGAATGGCCATTATATCTTAGCTGTAACTGGCCTGTAGCTGTATTTTTTTTTCACAATTAGTCAATAAATGGTAGTTTATTCAAGTGCCCACAGTTGTGTTTGGTGCCTACTCAGGTGTCGACTCGTCTCTTGACGACTTGTAAATTACAACGCCCTTCGCCAATAGCCCTAGTGTAGATCTAGTGCGACGATAATTCAAACTATATATATTCAAGTGCCACCGTAGCTAAGCTGACACATGATTCATATTTTAGCTTGAACAATTGTACATTTTGATCAAACTACCAAGCTCTTTCGAAAATTTTAAATAAATAGACACGATTAAATTCCGAATAGATTTGAAAATGCGGAAATGGGACGATATTAATTCGAAAAAGCATAAAAAAAACCCCACTGAATACTATTTAAAAAAAGAAATAGAAAGCTGTGGCTTACGCTCGTTTTGCCATTATTAATGCAGTGGATGGTATTCAAGTAGCAACAGAAAACTATAAGAACGTGTAAAAAGGTACTTTAACGTTATCTTATCAATATATTACAAAAGCAATAAAAAATTCTCCAAGGTAGCCGGCAAAATTTACGATTACAAAATGAAACAAAAAATAAAAATTTGCCAAAATGTCAAGTAAAGTTGAGTTGAAGATATCCTAGTTATTTGCTTTCAATAAATTTAATAAATTAAAGCACATTTAAAAATAATATCTACTTGTATTTTCATTTAATAATATTTTTTTTCACTCAAATATACCAATGAAAATTAATATTTCAATCATTTTCTTGTTTTATTAGTTTTAAGATGTAACTCTAACTGTGTTTAATTTATCTTTGTTGTTGTTTTGAAATGGTCACCCACGTTTCGTCTGTATGATTTTGTCATTTATTTGATAAAAAACTTGTTTAATAGAAATTATAATTGGAAGATAATGGAGAATTCTTCTGATTCGAGATTTAACTTAAATGAAGATTTTAATGAAGTAGTTGAACCTGCTTTAGAAGAATCCTCGGAACTATCAAATTCACTTGTTAAACCCAAAGTTAAAAAACCTGGGGTTGTTTATTTAAATTATATTCCTAGATATATGACTGTAAAACTAGTTAGAGAATACTTTAATGAATTTGGAGAAGTAAGACGTTTGTTCTTAAAACCTGGTAAGTTTTCTTTAAGAAAAATTGCCTACTTAAGGCTATAAAGTTTTAATCCTTCTACGAATTACTAGAAATCAATCAACGTTTTAAAAAGTCGATATATTATATGTCCAATATACTTATTCAGTAAAGAGACGATTATATTTTGGTAGGTAAATTCCTTGTTTGGGATTCAGCATATGTTGTTGTCGTGTCCATGATGTGTGCAAAAACTAGATGGATCCGAAGCTGTCGTAGACAGCTTTCGCTATTTCTTCTGCATCTTAGGAGAGAATTAAAAATTCTGGGTCTTCAAAGCCAATCCTGAAGAGCCTGGCTTGAATTGCTGGGCAGCCAAAGATATGCTGCGGGGACAGTTTGGGCAGTGTGTGGAGAAGCTTCTTTATCCTTCCGTTGAGATTTCCATTCCTTTTAAATGTTTTGTTCGTAGTCTGGCTATTATTGAAGATATTGTACGGTTACAATTTAGAGCAGGGATGGAATATTTAAAATTATTTTTGATAAGTCTACGGCTGGCAACTGCATTGGCGTCAACGAGAGTTATGAGGTTAGATGATTGGGGGCAAGCTCTTGATTCTTTGGCAAGCTCATCAGCTTTTTCATTTCCAAGGATGTTAACATGAGCTGTTATCCACTGTAACGTGCAGGTTTTCTTGGCTGCGATGACTTTGTTGATGGATAGGATTATTTCATGGCTGATTTGGCACTTGCCCTTCTGAATGGCCTGCAGGGCAGATTCAGCATATATTTGTTATCAAACCATGACGACAGGAATTTTTTTTTTACAATACAAAAATCAAACCTTGTATGGCAGCTCATATGGGTGTCAGCCTATTCTAATTTTATTCCAAGAAATACAGAAACCCTAGTTGGTATTGAACTTTACTAAAGTCCCCAAAATTATGTTCCTTATTGATATTTGTTGAATGAAATTATGAAATATATTGTAATGCAGGGATCAAAATTAGCGGGCGCACGTGTGCACCTAAAAAAAAAATAGTGCACATAAGTTTTCAACTTGAATGCACGTCGTGCACCCAAGTTCCGAAAGTCGCGAAACTCCGTCGATCCGAAAATCGCCAAACTCTGCTGATCCGAAAGTCGCGAAACTACTTCGATCCAAAAGTTGCGGAACTCCAGGGATCCCAAAGTCGCAAAACTACGGCGATTCGAAAGTAATGAAACTACGGCTTTCCGAAAATCGCGAAACTCCACCGATCCGAAAGTTACGAAACTCCAGGGATTCGAATACATTGATTTTCATGACTTTGGGTCGTTTTTTGTTCAAATTCATGACAAAATTTACCCTATATCCAAATTCATGACTTTTCATATGCGTGGAAACCCTGCATTTAGTCAATTTTTATGAAGAATAGTTTGTTTTTTTAACTTGTTATTTATATTATATGTGTGCACATAATATTTATATTTGTGCACCGAATATTATTTAGTGCACAAGACTTGGGTGCACTCGTGCACCTGGCATAAAAAGTTAATTTCGACCCCTGACGTAATGAAAGTGGTATCAAAGCTTGCATTGTAATCAGAAGGAGCATATATGTAAAATATAAGTCAACAGGGAAACTTAGTTGAAATTAAAGTAGCTTTTATTCCATGTATGTAGACATCATAGGAAGAGGGTGGTTTGACGTCTTCTTATTTCAAGAGTATGTGGTGGAGTCATTCACAAAATGGCAATGCTCCGTAGTCGACCAATTAGGTGTTAAAATCGGTGATGGGAAAGGGTTAGATCAGCTTTAAAATGTGCTGACTTAACAGTTTCTGTAGAAATGACTACATGGTGCGACTATATGACACTGTTGTTGGGATGTTAAAGATAGTTAAAATAAGTGATATTTAGGGTCTGTGAAAAAGGTAATTTCCCATCCTTTCATGCCTTGAGTTGGTCGATAAAATGGATACCAAGCATGCTTGGGAGCATCTGCGTGAGGCTGACCACCTTACCGGAACATATGGGCAATTCTACCATAATTTTTAATTTTATGTCCCTTGGGCATAACTTAAAAAAAAATTAATATTTCATTTCAATTTTTTCTTATTATACTAATAGACTGGTCCTTATATAATTTCAAAACCGAATTTTAAAGCAAAGAAACTCTAAAAAAATTTTAGGTCACAAAACAATGCAGAAAATTCTTTACCTTCCCATGTCCCGAGTGTTACATTTTTAGTTTAGGGCTCAAACTAGCACATTTTTGAGCTAAAAATTACATTCATTTGGATTTTAAATTGAACTAATACTATATCTTAACAAATTCCTTCCATAAAATTTTGGCTTTTAATATTTATAATGTGTATTTCTCTTCTCCTAACTTTGTCCCTGGGTTTTGGTACATTCACTGACCTCATTACTAAAGTGCTGAATAGAGGCACGGCATGGAGCTACAGTGATTCTTCAATCATGAAAACTGTATTGCAGAAAACTCACATTTCAGTTAGTAGCAGCATTGTTTTGCTATTCTTCACCAATAAGCCAAAAAGTTAAAAACCCCAGTAAAATGAGCTGCGTGGCTTTATTACTTTCCTTGCAATCCCCCATGTTAAGGTTAATTTTTGCTTACTAATAATTGGAAATTTTTTTCTATAAATATGTTTAAGTGGAGTATAAGGAGTAAAACAAGAAGTTCATAAAGAACTAAAATAGCCTACTTTCCTGTTACTTAAATACTTACTGAAGTTCTAATCGGGAAAAAACTAGGTTTCTAACAGTAAATATCATCAACAGCCGTTTCTACACTAGATTTATACATATTAGAAAAAAAATCGAAACACAGCATCCAGCTAATAATTTAAATTTCTAAAAGCCAAAATCAACTACTTTCCTTAATATTAATTCGCAAATTAATTAAATATTATTTATCGTCTGCTCGCGATTTATTTGTAGTTCAAAGAATAATTAAATATTTATTAATAACAAAAGTAATGAAACTCCAAACTGCATAAAAAAAATAAGAAATGAAAATTAAAACTAAGCATAATTGTATGCAAAAGTATGCCTTGGCGCTTTCTTGTTAGATAATTAATGAACAATTAAAGAATCAAATTGTGCTACATTTTATGACGTCATTCCAAAATGATCCATGAAAATATTATTTTTCTTCAAATATGTTTAAATAAATAAAGTTTCTCATGCCATTGTTGATTTGGCAACAGTAATTTAAATGACTCAAAATTGAATTTCAATGCTAATTCAATGGGAAATTCGCCGACAGATAGTAGATTTATGTCCGTCCGGACGTACAGACAGACGGACAAAAAGTATTAAAGTTGGGTATCTGAGGTCATAGCTTTCTAACAAAAAAGAATTTTTAAGATCCGATTGATAGAACCGATTTTGGAAGGGGGGTACGGACAGACGGACATCGACCGCATGTCAATAACTACTTTTTCATTTTTTTAATTCTTTCGAATTAAAAAAAGAAAAGTAGGCTAAAAATCCATTTTTATTAAACTGGAGTTAGTTTCAACACAAAAAAGACTGGAAAACATCGTGAATTTCCTCACCGTCCGTTCTTTACTTTCCGTTCCTAACCATCACAATGATCTAGGGATGGAAAACCGAAACCTGTGTAAAGACTAACCGGTTTGTTCGTGACTTCGGTTTCATTGAAAATTAGTTATTTTCATAAGGCCAGTTTAAACCGGTTTATTTGAAACCGTTTTTTTTTTTTAAAAACTGCCACCCCTAATTTTTTTGTAAAAAAAATTCAAATGAGCCTTGCTGAACTTTTTTTTGTAATTCTAGAACCCTAATAAACCTTTTTACAAATATTTAAAGTGATTTTGAAAAAATAAATTTCACAAGTTTTTTATACCCGAAATTAAAAATTATGGTAGAACTGCCCATATGCCTAGCACCCCAGAGCCCTTGGTCACGAAAGCTGAATTGGGCACTGCAGGCCTTGGCCAGTAATGGGCTGTTGCGCTGAGGAGTTTTTGTTTTTTAGAAAAAGGTAATTTAAATTTGGGGTAAAAAAATATAAGTTTTTGAGGGATTTAGTCAGGATATGTCGTATATTTTTAATATTCTGTTGCAGAGCGAAACAAGAAGCCAGGAAAACCCAGCAAGTTCTTCTGCGAGGGTTGGCTGGAGTTTGGATCAAGGAAAGTTGCAAGGCAGGTGGCTGAATGCCTGAATGGCACACAAGTCGGAGGAAAACGACACACCCCATACTATGACGCTCTTTGGAGCATCAAGTATTTAAAAAAGTATGTATCCTTTGTTCCTGTAGATCAGGGGTTCCCAACCTTTTTGCACCTGCGTACCACTTGATTTTTTGAGAAATTTTGCCGTACCACCAGACCTAAATATTTTTAAAAATACATAATATTTACTTTTCCAAAAGTATTCTAAAGGCTTTTTGAATTAAATTCCTGAAAAAACTTCATATTTAAAGGTTAGGTATTTGTTTATTTATAACATACTAATAATAAAGGAGAAATAAAAAGATTAAAATAGTATTAATTTACAGTTTTATTTATTACCCATAGGTCTAAAAAATACAAATAAAAGAACAGTACAAACTCAGCAAAAAATAAATCATCATATAAAATATACATTTATAGTCTTTAGTGCAAAACTTGTTGTGGTTTGCCTGATTAAAATATCAACATTGGGAGTACACAGCTTGCCGGAAGATCATAGGGTACTAGGTTTTACATCCGATCCAGAAGTTAATTAAAGATTTATTTTTAAAATAACGTTAACGTTTAAAATAATCAGTAATATGTTTTCGTGCTCACTGCTCATGCGTACAGAAGCTATTAATAGCATTATGTTGCTCCCATCACTCACGCGTACCACCTGAAATTTTCCCGCGTACCACCGGTTGGGAACCCCTGCTTTATGTTATCCTTTGTTAAATTAAAATTCTCTACTGCGACAGGATTCCAACTAGCATATTTGTAGGATTTTAAAATTCTTTGTTATCAAATTGATTTAAGGGGAATGAGCCCGCTGGACCGTGGGTGTCAAAACCAAAGTGCCTCAATGTTAGTCCAATAGTGAAAAAAATATGTTCTAAGCCACTTTTCTCCGGCTGTATTGAATATTTTTACAAATGGTTTTTCTTATGTGATAAATGTAGCTAGCTGACTTACAGGTCCGGACAATCCCACTTTTTGAAATTGGTTCGATTATTTAAAAAAATGTTTGATAAATAATGTTACACAAAATTTTTGAAGCGATTTCAAAAAGTGGGATTATAGAGACCTGTAAGTTTTCTACATTAAAATAATATTCAATACAGCCTGAGAAATGGGGCTTAAAAATCATTTTCCCCCCATTGGATCACTGAGGCACTTTAGTTTGGAGACCCGCGATCAATCGGACTCGTTCGCCCTTAAATACTTTTTTTTGCTTTTATTCTAATGTACAAGGCCAGTATAGCCTATTAGGTAGAGTGTTGAACTGACATCCCTTAGGTTGTGAGTTCAAGCCCTGCCAGCCAAAGACTTGCTAATGGTGACTGGCGCATGTTAAAGTGTGGCATGCTTACAAAGTTCTCCAAGTTCCCATACCAAATTAATGACTTTGGGGGTGAAACACCAAGGCTAGGATTCACTCCTTGGTCTTTAAATTCACCGATGGTGCTACCCTCTATCGCATTGCTCTCAAATGAAGTAGTAAATGACTCGCCAACATAGCCTGGTAGTGGGGTTGCTCTTCTACCCCGCCAAACAAGGTAGAAATGAACGTTGGCATCATTGTGGAGGGTATAACCTACCGTCGGATCACTTCAAGGATTTGGGGGTTAGTACAAAATGCTTGTAGCAGCAGAGCAGCTTTAGTCCCCATACTATCCTTCAAAGACAGAACAGAACATTGTAAAAGTGCAGTTGCTAAGATAAAAAAAAGTATTCGCATTTCATTTGTATTTGGAAAAAACTTTAAAAAATGCAACTATTGAAATAAACATTGATCTGCTGACTTAGTACAACCTAGAGTAAACCAATATCTGCTTGTATTAACAGAGTCGGAAAAATATGTCGTATTCGCAAAAGTTTCTTTCATTGCTCAATGCAATTTAGTTAAGTACCTTCTAAGGTAAAAACTCTATCCTTGGTGAACACCAGGCTGAGCAAATAGAAGAAGAAGAAACTTTATTTTTCAAAACAGAAAATATTGGTTGCCAAGGGGCCCCCGGGCCCTTCCAGACAACACATAAAATTATACTCAAACAAAAGGTTTCTGATGATGTTCTTTTGCCATTCTGCGAAGGCTGATGAAACTTAGTTTATGTTATAGTTATTCTAATTGCAATGCAAGATTCTATAGCACTTTCTTCCCTTATCCCCTTGTGTGGTTTTCGGGGAAAATACCCTACTTGGGAAAGCAATTGCGATTAACCTCACAGCAGACCCTCAAACAAAGTAGGTTTTTAGAACAGCCACTCAGCATTTCCTTGAAAACTACACGAGGGGTTGGGGGAAGAAAGTGCTTTTGAAGCTTACGTTGGGCAGAAGGAGTAAATAGACTGTGCGAGGGCTGGGGAGCCCAGTCGGTTAGGCATTCGCCTAGCATGCGAAAGGTCCCAGGTTCGGGCATCGCCAAAAAAACTGCCGACCTATAAACGGCCCGTGCAGCCAAAAATGTCTGACGAATAATACTGTAGAAGGAATGCAAGTTAAATATCCTCCAAAGTCCTAACGCTGCGTATGATGTCGCCCTTAACGGTTGCATTGGGTGCCTACTCAGGTGTTGGCTCGTCACTTGACTGTGGTTCTAAAATACGACGCCAGTCCCAAATAGCCCTCGTGTAGCTCTAGTGCGGCGCTTATTCAAATTAAAACTTAAATAGCCTGTGCGATTGCGCCGCAAGCTAGGCTTTCCCCACCACTGTGGGATTTTCCAAAAACACGATGCAAGTCTTGTGTTCTAAACCTACCTTGATTCAGGCTCTGCTGTGATGTTGATTGCAACTGCTCTCCAAACCCAAGTAGGGTATAAGAAACCAAGTAAGGTATTGGGGAGGAAAAGAAACGATCGTACCTCACACTGCTTACTGGAAAACCACACAAGTTGGTAAGAGAAGCGGGCTTGCATTCTAATCGTAAGGACTATCGTAGAGTCTAGAGGTTCTAGTGAGACCTGTCAGGAATATTTCTACAAAACGAAATGAAATGTTTAAAAAACTAAACGGCTCCAGCGCAACAAATTCTGACTAACATATTTTTGGATTTTAACCATTTTTCATTCCTTTCAGATTCCAATGGAGTCAGTTGAACGAAAAGCAAGCCTACAAGAAAGCACAAAAGGGACTGAGAATGAGAACTGAAATCGCACAAGCGAAACGGGAGGTAGATTTCTACACACGTGGTGTCGAGAAACAAAAACACATGAAAAGGAAGAAACTCGACGAGGAAGAAACAAACTCATCGTTGCCATTTCATTCTCCAGTTCAAATGGAAAATAATGAGACGCCACGTGAAGAAGGCTCTACTAATGAAAAAGCTGTGTCGATTATGAAAAGCATATTGATATGAGTTGAATGTTGTCAGTATGTTTATTATAAAAACAGTACATTTTGTAATTGTAATTTGCATATTTATTTTTCACTTTTGTCACAATAGGGAAAAAAACCTTGCTACTCAAGTTTTATTTTTTGTGTTAAATACACAATATTCTTGTCTGTTATTATATACCCTTTGATAATGTAATTTACATACTTGAAGACGAATGACTGCAGGTCTCCAAACTAAACTGCCCCTGTGTTAATCCAATGGAAAAAAATATACAGGGTGTCCATAAAAGAATGTCCGAGTTTTAATGGTACATTACAGGAGTTTATTTTATGCTAAATATAACAAATCATACATGACATTGAAGAAAAACTAACCTAGTTTTTCCTATAAGTGCTCAATGTGTGCGCCTTTAGTGATGCGGCACACATCCAAACGAAAATGCAATTCTTCCCATACTGTCTGCAGCAAGTCCGGAGTAATGGAAACAGCAGCCTGTGCAACTGCGAAAACGATGTAGCGTACAAGCGCATGCGCTTATCTGAAACTGTTGGAGTTATTCTTTATTCGTAACCTTCAACCACATTACAATTGAATTACACTTCAACCGCAATACTATTACAATTTGAAACTCGGGCATTCTTTTACGGACACCCTGTATATTCTAACCACATCGTTTAGCTGTATTGAATATTTTTAGTTTTTTTTTCATGATAAATTTAACTGGCTTACAGGGCTCTTTAATCCCACAGTTTGATATTGGCTGGAATTTAAAAAAAAAATGTTAACAAATAATTTTATAATAAAATATGCAAACAAATTTCAAAAAGTGAGATTTTAGAGCCCAGTAAGCCAGCTACATTTATCGTATAAGATGCTTAGGCAGGGGTCCATCCAGTGCGAATTTGCGGCCCCTTCACAAAATTACGATTGCTGAAAAGGGCCTCTTCACAAAATTACGACAGCCTCGTCATAATGTTCACAAAATTACAATCGTAGAAAATTCCTCATTTCACAAAATTCCCGACAATGGGTTAATAAGCGCAACAATAAGTTAAAATTAACAGATTCTAATAATAAAGATAAAAAAGTTTTAATTAAGATTTGAAGATGAATTAAGGTTAAACTAAGATGTTTTTAAATCTCTGTTAGCCAGTGCAATCTCCCATTAGAAGAGGAGTCCAATAATGCTTCCTGATTTACAAATTTTTCTGCTTAGTAATTTTCACGAAATCTACCTATGACGTCACATTGTATCAGAATGATTGACAGTTCTGCGTGATTGGAAGAGTATTTCGTTACTTTTGTTGCTCCAGCTCAGGCCAACCAGAATATTTTCTTCTGATTAAGTGTCCGTGAGACGTGATCACGATAATAGCTTGAATAAAAAAATACTTTGTGTTTGCATTTGGACTTTTTTTACTTCAGCCTATACTGGGGTCTCCGATTTTCAACAATTTTTAGTTTAAAAAAAATGAATTGTCGTTTTATACACGCTTTATATATTTAGTTTAGTTTGAATTATCGTCGCACTACAGCTACATGAGGGCTATTGGCGACGGGCGTCCTATTTTAGAGCCACACTTTATATATTTTGATTTTATGTTATTAAATTTCAAGAACATGAATTTTTCTTTTTAAAAGCAGTACTTTTTATTTAATTCAACTGAACTATTTTCTATTTCTAAACTCTGAAAGAAATACACTTTTAAAAGTAATTTATTTTAATACGTAGAATGTGTATATTTAATGTGTATAATCGTAAAACAGTTTTGAAATGTTACGCAAAAAAAATTCACAAAATTTTCACAAACTCACAAAAAAAGGGACCCTGTTAAAAAAATCTAGATGAACCCCTGGTTTAGGTTTGGCACCTGCTCAGATTTCCTCTTAATATGTGCTTATTTTTCAACTTTTGTTACCATGGGAAAAAAAACCTTTTTACTCTTGATGTAATTGTACAATTTGGAATAAAACATGTATAGAATTGAATTTTTGTTTGGTTTTTGATGTAATTCAAATATAAAGTGCTTAAATAGTTTTGTAAATATTTATATCATTTCATATAGTAAAAATTAATAGTGAGGATTAAGACATATCTATAAACAAATATTTAATCAAACAATAGTCCATAACACCAGATTTAAATGTAGTAAAGAATACAAGCTAGTTTGTACTATTGTACATCTGGTTGGTTGTAATATAAAATCAATGTAGTTCAAGGTGTGGAAATCTAAAATACAGATTTGTCATCAAGAGTTGACATGTTATAAAAAGGAACACACAAATTATGCAAATATCTTTGTCTCAAACAATGATTTTCTTCACTTTCTTGGAAGGTTTGTCGAAAGCCTTGGAATTAGCATTAGCTGAAAAGAAAAAAATATTAAATTTTATAACAGGATTATAAAAGTTTTTTTTCTTAGTATATTATTTTTCACTTTTCTTGGTATATCTGATAAAGTACAATAAACACTTTTAGGTAGTTTAATAAATTGAAATATTATGTTACTTGTAACGTGTTGTTACACTGTTACTTGTAACAGTTACTTTTTTAAGGTAATGCTGTTAGGTTTTCCAGAAAGTAACATAGTTACTTTTAGTTGTAACAAAGTAAATTTTTTTCGTTACTTCCCCCGCGGCTTTTCAGGGATATTTTCGGCAGTTTGGCATTCGACTTAGATTTAATTATTTAACTTTGACAACGTTGAATTTTCATTCTTAACTTTTTTTCCCGATTGTCCTTATTTCTTTTAACTTTGTTCTCTTTGAAAAATGGTAAGAAGGTTAAATTAAATTTTTTTTGTAACTTCAAGTTCATCAAAGTGAGTGTAACTAGTTATTTTTCATATTAAGTAACTGTGACCGAATTACTCTTTTCATTAAGTAACTCTACCTATAACAGTTACTTTTAAAAAAAAATAACTTATCCCTGTTTTTACCACTTGTGCAACTGCTTTAAAGTCAAAAAGTATAAAAGCATGGAAAGAATGAAAAATGCAAAATTAATTTAACTGATTAACAGAAATGGGCAGAAAATTAACACATTTAGGGAAAGCTTTAGTGAATAAACATATTTACCTGAGTTTATAAAAACTCTAAAATATTTATATAGGTATTGTATCTGATGTATAAGTCAAATGGAAAAATCACTAAAGTGCATGGAAAAGTGTATGTAATGTATTACAGTGCTTCGTATGTTAAGGGGCGGATACATTGCAAATAACATGGTTCTTTGGTAGAATTATTTATTCTTGTAATAAAAAGTTCAACATATACTCTACAACTGAAACAAAAATGCTACATATTTCTAATATGGAGCATTAAAGAAACAATAACAACATGGCAAGACCAGAAATACTTATAACGTTTCTTTAATTTAGTTCAACAAAAGTCTTCATCATGGTCTTACCTAACGATGAGCGTCTCTTTTTCGGTACAACGGGGGAAGGCGAATTAATTTTTGAATTAAAAGCCTTGTTCAGAATGTCCTTTAAATTGACCAGAGATTTCACCATAAGGTGATAATATGTCTCTGATGGTACCCCTTCCGGCATCACAGCCTCTCTGACTGTTGTGGTCTTGGCGTCCAGGAAAGTTATTCTGGCTCTAGCAACCCTTGACGTCTGTCTCATAGTGGGTTTTGCCTTTGATCCATTGCTTTGACTGCCATTATTAGAATCCGAGGGCATAGACGTAACTTTTGCGGCATATGCTTTGGCAGCCACGGCAGCTTGGCTCATTCGGGGGGTTCTTGGGGATGCCGGAACTTCTTGGCTGGGTCCCGGTGTTGGGTTGGCGTCGGATGTGGGTGTAGGTGGTGGTTCCATTGAAAATGATAGGTTATTTAAAATAAATATGTTGATTATCTTAAGATAAATTAAATAATTGTTACGATAAAAAGTAAATAAACAATCTGCATGCGGATCTTGTGGTTAGGAATGCAGTTGGCAGCCAGTTTCGAATTCAACTTTCGAGCGACTTGCTTAAACACAGCCAATTTTGTGCTATTGTGTTTGGATTACTGTTTTTCCTCCTTTATAACATTCACGATGAAGTTTTTTAATAAACAATCCTCATAAAACTGTATAACCCATTATTTAAAGTCTTTCACAATTTTAGAGGTATCTTCTTAAAATTTACAAGGCAGGTGAATTAAAACCAAACCAAATAAATCAAAAATCAAACGGAACTGAACTGAACTCCGTCATACTTTGTTGTTAAACTAGCTTTCAGAAATTTTCGTATTTGAGTTTTCTCTTTTATTTTAAAAATCATCGAGGAAATTGCTTTTTCGGTAAGTCAATAACAAGAATAATGCTTCATATGTGCTTGCATTTTATTTTAATAAGTAATAAGGTTATATAATACTTTAAAAATTCGTTGAATGGTATTGCACCTGTGAAAGAGCTATGTGTGATTATAGCGATTGATCTTAATGATTTAATTTTTAATGGAGGTAAAATTGTTTAAAAATTGAACTTTAAGAATAGTTTTAAATCGATATGCCTTTTCTTGGGTTTGTTTGAGAGCAACTATGTTATTTAAAAGCCGGTCTTGATTTGGCATTTTGCCTTTCCGTCTGTACTCCGTCAAGCAACTAAAACGTAAATTCTGTTAAGCAGTCGAATTTAACTTGAAAACAACGTAATATTTTTGGAAACTCTTCGCTAATCTTCCTCGATTGCCAAAATTCGTCAATGTGCAGACTGGCTCATAGACTTATGAATACTTTAGTTTCAGTGTAGTAAAAAATACGGATCAGATTTACTGTACGGTCCCCCTTGGCGTGATTTTTTTTGATTTGGCTATAAATAATTTTTTCTGGCAACCTGTCTGACCTCAACTGAAGATACGAATTCTATGACTTCGCACCGATGAGGTTTTCCGGCAACCCTATCGGACCGTTGGTTGAGTTTTCATAAGAAATATTCCTATACGATCTTTTCTTTGAATAGTGGTTTTTAAAAAAAAGTCGCCAAAAGACGGACTTTTGGCGCGAGTTGGGAAAGTTCGCCAAGGGGACCGTACAGTAAATCAAATCTCTACCAAAAATACATAATGTGATTGCATTCTATCCTAAAACGTTGGGTAAAATTCTAGTTTCTGGCTGGCGACAAATTACAAAATTTGACAAGTTTTTAAAGACAGGAAAACTTTTTCTGGCACCCATGTACAATAATTAAAAGGGGATGCTACACACATGCAGCAGCTGATAGAGAACAGCTTTAGGGTTACTGAATGTGATTTTATGATAGAGCCAAGCTCAAAAAGTCGTTGAGCCAACAACTAGGATTTGAACAAATGTTGATAGGTTACAGTTAAATTGGGTACATTTCTACTTCCTGTATCAGCAACAAATGACTAAAGGTTGGTGACTTGAAGAGCAATAAGTAAATATTTCTGAAAACCATGTCCACATTTAAAGAAGGGGATTGAGATTATCGGTTGCTTGCTCACTACAAGTAGCTTCTTCTGTTTTCTGGTTACTGAAAAAATTGTAGCCTAAAATTGCGTTCATGGTTTACGGAATGTTACCAAGATTGAAAAGTCTCGTTTTTGGGATTTGGGTAAGGTTGCCAAGCAATGAAAATGTCCAAATATGGAAATATGGTAAACAAAAAAATTTCACTTCATATTTTATACAATATCTATAGGTATAACAACCCTGCTTTAAATTTTCAAGGCTGCCAAAAGTCTCTAATAAACAGACCAGCCATTATATCATAGCTGTACCTATGGCGTCATGTCCGGTTCTTCAATATCGTTCACATTTTAGATTCCTATAGCGATATATGCATTTTGATCTTGTATGCATCCTATTAACTACATCCATTTCTCACCAGAAACCCAACATCCCCCTAGGATGGCATCCAACATGAACCGCGGTTACCCGGTTCCTCCCCAGACTGGTCCCCCGAGCAATGCCGCCCCGCCTCCATCAACCGGGCCACCCACAGGAGGGCCCGTCCCGCCCGGCCACATCAAACAAGAGGGGCCGACAACCATGCAACCTATAGGGCCCGGTATGAGACCGCCAGAGAGGCCAATGGGATTACAGCATGCGGGCCCACCGCCCAATAGGCAGTATGGAACGCCCACACCGGTTTACCAGGTGCTTTGATTGACTATTATTTCGTTTAATTTTACTATTGGAAATAAGCTGGTTGCTACATTTGAAGAGTACAGGGGAAAAACAACTTCATTGCATTGGAATCTGTCTGCATCAGGATTCTTTGGCAACAATAGCGAGTCGAGTCATCGTCTAAACTGGTGTAAGGAAACCCGTTACTCACTTTGTTTTTCTCTTGTGGCAACCCTGTGTGATTAGTGGACACAAGTCACACGCTTGTACCTCGAAAGAAGAACCGAGAGAAAAACCGCTTTCCTGTCGCTAATGTCCGCCAAGTACACCAGAATACAGGAAGATTCCTATGCAATGAAGTTGTTTTTCCCCTGTACTCTTCAAATATATTGATTTCTATATTTAAATTATTACACTACTTAGTTAATTTAGTTTGTATTCTATGTTAATGGTTACAAAAAGCATCTAGTTAAACTGTATACAGTTTATCCAAAATATTTTTAGTTATTGTTGAACTTTGGACTGCTATATCAACCCGTTTTTAGCTTCCGCACTATGTTTATAAGGTAAAAAGTTGAAGGTAATTATAATTATTCAGTCCGTCCGTCACCTACTTTTATAGCCCAAACTACAGATGCTACAGGCAATTGTGATACGTAAAAAAAATTCAGCTCATTGATATTAGAAGCCATTGAAAATCTCAGAAAAAAAATCCGAAGTATTTCAATTATTTAAAAAACTGCAAAATTTAATGCCTACGGGAGGGCCTGTCCCGCCCCGCCACATCAAACTAGAGGGGCCACAACCATGCAACCCATAGAACAGGGGATGAGGCCACCAGATAGGTCGATGGGTCTACAGCATGCGATCCCAGGCCCACCGCCCAATGTGTGGCGCGTCCATCCTACCCTCTATGACCAACTATGACATTATTAATTAATTGTTGTTTTAGCAAGTGTAAGCACATAATTATAAAGTAAGCAGCGGACCTCAATTTTTCATACTTAATATTTTTTAACACCATCAAGTTTGTGAAACATAACACTCACGTAGCTCCAGTACAATCTTAATCCAACCAACACAAATAAACTTTATGCAACCCTAATACCGAACTGCATTATTTTGCAATTTTAATAAAACTTATTCCCTTTCTGTTATTACTTACTATTACTGATTCAGTTTCCTAATAAAGAACCATTTCCAGGGGCAGGGTCCGCGTCCATCCTATCCCCCCATGACCAACTCTTCCACCCCCCCTCCCCAGGCCATGCATGGGAGGGGCATGGGCCCCCCCACCAACTCTTATTCTGGAAGGGCAGGCCCACAAGGGGCCATGGGGGGCCCCATTGCGATGGAGTCGAGAAAGAGGCCCGCTCCTGATAGAAGCGAGGGAAGAGCCCAGGGACCTACGTCTTCTAAGAGGTATGTAGTTGTGGTTTAGAATAATGTATGACTTTTAAAAGGAAAAATCAGAAAAACTTTTATTGAAAATTTCAAAAAAGAATTCGAATTCGAAGTACTTCAATTATTTAAAAAACTGCAAAATTTAATGCTCATTTAGCATAGGAAGCCATTTTTATTAGAATTAAATCATCATTGCCATTTGCAACAATCGCTCGAGAAACTTGAATTCTTTTAGACAATAAATTAAAATAAATTTATTTTTGCGACATCGATCAGTTTCAAATGACGTCAAATATATTTCACTACAAGATTCTTTGTACGTTGATATGAAATGTTTTAATTCTATTTAAAAGCGAGGAATATTACATATTTATTCTTTGAAATATAAATTAATTTTTGCAAACGATAAGTAATAAGTGTTGTATTCACATTTAAAATATTTCAGTGTATATGCCTATTTCAAATGTATAAAATACTTGAAATGAAATTATTATTTGAGTTCCAGGGATGTGATTCATTTGCAGTTTTCCGCTTTTTTGGAATTTCTTAAGTTTTCCGTTTCTTCCCCTACGTACAATTATTTATAAAAAAAATCAGTTTAAAAACCGTATAGATTGCACAATTATGGGCCCCTTAATTTCCACAAAGACTTTAATGGTATAATATCTTGCTTATATGCCAATTTTTCATTTCTAATATTCAGCTTTGTTTATAACGTTACTATATTATAATGCCATTAACATTGGAATCCCTTAAATGACACCATAACCAGGTATTTGAGTCATTCCACGTCAAATCGCCCAGCTCAAAATCTTCGTGTTACAGAATTCGATCTTGATTTTTTTCCCAAATACTAGACAAGACCCGTATTTTTTATTTTTTCAAAATTCCAAGTATTAAGAAAGTTATGATTTCTTGAAACCGAAAAGTTAAGCCTAACTCTTTCTCATTTAGCATTGCAGTCTATGGGAAATTGAGAATTTTTTAATGGGTATAACTAAAAAGGCCAACCTGGGAACAACTAATCAAATTTTTTATGGAATACTATTACTAATGGTAACATTTTGGCATAAGTGCCCTGTTGTTCCCAAGACTTTCTACTGAAATAATTTTTTTTTAAAAGTTGGAGAAGGTGACCCACCAATAGCAATAGTTCCAATTTAGGAATGGGTGCAATAGAATTGTGTACATTCTGAAAGGAATACGGCAAGCGATTATACTTTAAAAAAAAAAATCGAATTCTGTGAATTGAAGATTTTGAGCTGGACGATTTGATGTGGAGTGACTCATTTTCTATTTATAAAAAGCCACTTAATGATATTTTCCATCTACCAGTGCCCCTTCATCTGGTGGTGGCCCACCGGGCAGCAGCGGCGGGGGAGGGGGCAGCAGCAAGAAGAAGAAGAAACTGGCAGAGAAAATC
This sequence comes from Oedothorax gibbosus, assembly GCA_019343175.1. NCBI lineage: Eukaryota > Metazoa > Arthropoda > Arachnida > Araneae > Linyphiidae > Oedothorax > Oedothorax gibbosus. The sequence continues at coordinate 6,197,959 of CM033277.1, read as the reverse complement.
CTGCCCCAGAAGGTCCGAGACCTGGTCCCAGAGTCCCAGGCCTACATGGACCTGCTGACCTTTGAGAGGAAGCTGGACTCCACCATCATGAGGAAGAGGCTGGATATACAGGAGGCGCTCAAACGACCCATGAAGGTAAATCAAAGTTAATAATAAAAATGATTTTTATTATTACAAAAATGCAAAGAACCAATATAAAAATACTACGACACATCAAGGGGAAAAAATCCCGTAAAGGCGAACGAAAACATATAGTTCTACTTAAAGTACTTAAGTACTGTTGAAGTACTTAAGTACTCTTACTTAAAGTACTTATGTACTCTTACTTAAAGTACTTATGTACTCTTACTTAAAGTACTTATGTACTCTTACTTAAAGTACTTATGTACTCTTACTTAAAGTACTTATGTACTCTTACTTAAAGTACTTATGTACTCTTACTTAAAGTATTTATGTACTCTACCTTAAAGTATTTATGTACTCTAAAGTATTTATGTACTCTTACTTAAAGTACTTATGTACTCTTACTTAAAGTACTTATGTACTCTTACTTAAAGTACTTATGTACTCTTACTTAAAGTACTTATGTACTCTACCTTAAAGTACATATGTACTCTTACTTAAAGTACTATGTACTCTTACTTAAAGTACTTATGTACTTACTTAAAGTACTTACGTACTCTTACTTAAAGCATTTATGTACTCTTACTTAAAGTACTTAGGTACTCTTACTTAAAGTACTTAGGTACTCTTACTTAAAGTACTTAAGTACTCTTACTAAACCCTCTGAAGGATACAGACATATAAACCACAAATAGGCGCTCAAACGACCCATGAAGGTACGTAGACACCCTCTTAACTGGAGTTAATAGGACTGATGGTAAACTGGTTAAGGAAAATTTTTGATTTAACTGGAGAGGTGAAATGAATAAAGGTTTAGATGTACAGTTGATTGCACATGGATTGAAATACTATGGCTTAGGGGGCTTTTGCCGCTGGGATTACATCACACTGTGCATGAAAATTGACCTATCAGACAAATATGACTTTTCGAGTTGTAAATACTATAATATTCAAGCATTAAAATAAACTTCAGACAATTTTTTTTGCAAAACCAGAATTTTATTTTTGCTGATAGGTCACTTTTCCGCTCTTGTAACAAGCTCTTGTAACTGTTGGAATATCTGTCCATGGTTTGTACGTTCCTTGAAAACTATTTTTATTTTCAGCCACTATGAAAACTACTTAAATTTGGGTTGGACTCGTTAAAAACATTTCTACTACTTATTTTAAGTAAGACATATAGTGATATATCTTGAGATAATCACTTGAAAAAGTATGCTTTATACAAATTATTTTAAAAATTTATGTTGATAAATATCTGATGATACTAGTAAATGTAGAATTTATCTTTTTCTAAAATCACTGTATTCAGTGCTAGTTTATTTCAACTGTACCCTTATAAAATAATGTAAAATGGCATTGTTTGTTTTCCTTCCAGTTTGACGAATAAATTTTACAATTAAAAATTTAAAATGAATGTCTCTTTTTAACCTAAACATCCAAAACATTGTTTGTTTGCAGCAAAAACGCAAGCTTCGTATCTTCATCTCCAACACTTTCTACCCAGGGAAGCCTGAAGGGGAGGGTGCGGATGATCCCACTGTGCCTTCCTGGGAACTCAGAGTGGAAGGAAGACTCCTGGACGACGTAAGCATATACAGTCGAACCCCGTTAACACGAACTCGAAGGGACCACCAAAATATGTCGTGTTAACCGAATTTCATGTTAACCGTCAGGAATTTTGTTCTACATTGAACCAGTGAAGAGGTTTAAAAAAAATCAACATAAAAAAATATTCTTATTTTATAATGTAATGCACTAATGATACAAGCATAAAATTAGTAATTTAGTTAATATAGTTCATTTGACATACTATAGAAAAATTAGGAAAATTCTTTTCTTGCAGGTTTAAATTGGTTTACTGCATAAGCCGCTTCAATTTTATCCGTTTTTTAAAATTGTTAAAATGGTTTTTTTTAGCCACACCATATTTAGACACAATTTCCACTTATTGTAAACATTTGTCGTCAATATCATTTAAAATGTTTTGTTTATAAAAAATACACTGCTGCTTTCGATCCATTTTGAATAAAAATCGATAAGTTTAAATGCGAACCAATGGGCTTGTTTCAACTATTTGTCAAAGAAAACCAAACAACCAAATAAATCGCAGTATGGGGAGTGTGACGTTATAAAAACCAACGAGCTTGTTTCCACACTTTGTCAAAGAAAACAAAACCACCAATGAAATTGCAGTATGGAGAGCATGACATCATAAGAAATGTTCCCATTCTAATTTCATACGTTCTTTAACCTTTAACCTCTGTAGAGAAACACCTACGCTTTTCATGACGTAATGGGTCATCCGACACGTTCCGATTAAAATTGACGAATCATGGAAGATCTCGTGATTTTCTCTGAAAAAGAAGACAATTTATTTTTAGAATGTTTGTTGCCGTTTTTTTTCATTTGTGATTCGAAACTAAGGAAAAAAAGTAAGATTCTGAACTTTTTTTGTTCGCATCAAGCAGAATTTTGCCTAAAGTGATTGCGCGTTAAGAGATTTTTTTAGTATTTGCTAAAAGCCTTTTAGTCCGGGGAAATGCTTTCAGTTCATGTTAAGCAAAATTTCGTGTTAAGCGAGTTCGCGTTAACGAGGTTCGACTGTATAAATACTTTATTTGAAGTTAATTTACTTAATTGAAGAGTCGTCCTGCTCGGTGGAATTGCAGAGGAGTGTGACGTATAGTGACTCACCTGTCTACTATACCGTTTCATTACAGGGTGGTGGCATGCAATATTTACATGAATTTAATTTTTCCCCCTAAGGGCCCTTATAACTCCGGAAATTTGTGTCTCATCTCCTGATATTTTTCCCTTCTCCTGAAAAAATTGATGACGAATCGTTTTTATCTTTTCTCAGCTGTTTTCCTCCTGTACTTTGTTCGGAATAAGTCTTCTGCTTATGCACAGTAAAAACACAAAGTTCGGAGAGTCCGTGATACTGGTTAATATCCCGGAATGTTTATAACTCTTTAAGCGAAGGTTTTTCAACTTCTGTTTCATCATTTAAAGTGCGGTGAAGTCACTAGTCTAATACGATAGTAAACAAACATATTCAATTTTATTCCTCGTTACCTCCTGAATTTTCATTGCTGCACTCCTGAAAAACTCCTTAGAAACTCCTGAATTTTAGTATCATAGCATGAACCCTGCTACACTCTTCCCTTATAGGTTGCACCTTTTGTTATGTTACTTAATTGAAGAGTCCTCTGGGGAATAACCCCTTGATTGATTAGGAATCATTCTGTATCCTGGTCTGCTTGGCGGACATTGGCGACAGGAAACCCGTTTCTCTCTTTATTCTTTTCACGTGGGACTTGTGCCTTGCTTGTGAATGCTTTTTAACAACGTTGAATTTTCGTTCATAGCTTTTTTCAGATTGTCACTAGATATTTCTTTCATCTTGGTTGTCTTTAAAAAACGGTAAAATGGTTAACTTTTTTATGGCATTTTTTTTCATAACTTAAAATGGCAGAAAGTAACTGCAATTAGTTACTTTTCGTATTAAGTACAACTGTAACAGAGTTACTTTTTAAAGTAAATTTCCAATCCCTGGGTTTGATCATCCGAACAAAAAAGGTATCCCAGCCATCAAATGAGATTTGCCTTAATGATTTCAACTGTCTGGTTGATTGTACTTTTGGTAAATTTCATTATTGTATAGGGTACACCACACATTGTTTTCAGACACTGCCCAAAAGATTCTTCTTAGAATTTTCCTCTCTAAAATCATTAGTTTGTTCTCCACTACTTTATTGAGGAGCCAGCCAAATAAAACAATAGTTTTATAGCCGTTAATTTTTGTATTTGGGCTTAGGAATTTGCATATAAGTTGACATTTTTAATCCAAAGTAGTATTCTTAATTAGATTACTTAACTTAATTAATACTACATCTGAAATTGTGTAATAATTAAATATATTCGCAGCCAAATGCCCCAAAAGCTGACCAGAGTAAAGTTAAAAGAAAGTTCTCATCATTTTTCAAAAGTTTGGTTATCGAGTTGGACAAGGATTTGTATGGACCAGACAACCATTTAGTTGAGGTAAGATTCGTTGCATCGTTATATTTTATTTTTTGATGTGATTAATTTCGTTTGTTCGATTGAAGATAACTTTTTATTGGTATTTGTTTTATTAAGTTGCACACAGAAGAAGCAGTACAGAATTTTGGCTTTAAATAGATTTCCTTTCATCTGTTTTTATTGATCTATTTTTATATTTTAAAAACATAATTTAATGTATAGTGTCTGACAGGGTTGGAAAAAAGTAGGTTTTTTAAAAAAACACCCAAAACCTGTTTTTTTTAAAAACCAGGTTTTTTAAAAAACTTTTCTGGTATTTAACTAGTTTGTGTATTTGCAGGACTCTAATGATGTTTATATAAATTTCAAACTTTATTTTATGGTTTACTTTACTAATAAGATCCCCATATATTTTTTTTAAATTTGATATTTTATTAATATAAAACTAATTTTTGGGCAAAATATACTCCAATTATTTCAATTTCCCCATAGTCATACATCAAAGGCGTTAAAATTTGTAATGGATGTCAATTAAACCATTCATAGTATTATTACCTTGATTTAAATAACTAAAGTAATAATGAGGTAATAATTTTTCCTAATCCAAACTTTTTAGATACAATTTATTATGATCAAGGATCACTACAATTCAAAATTTTAAACAAAAAAAAACTAGTTTGCAGCTTTTTTGATCCCAGGCTTATTATGCAATTTAGACTGCACTAGACCAAAAGAGGAAAAAATGAGCTCAATGTTAGCTGTTGTTGCTTTAGCAGTCAGAATGAGTTCAACTTCACTAAAAACATTACTGTTAAACTTTTTTATATCTATTGCTTGGCCTCTACACCATTCTATTGCAGACACCTCTTTTACATAATCGCTCTCAAAAAGATATTTCTGAAAGTCACTACAAGCTATGGCACAATATTTCATAACAAGAGTAATACCAAAGAGTTATTAGGGAACCTGTGTTTTGTATATTCTAATGCTTCTGATAAAAAATTCTGGGAAAAAAAACAATTTAGGTTTTTTTGAAAAAAAAACCCCATTTGGTTTAAACCATGCCAACCATGGTGTCCGAGAACAATTGGTTATTATGGTAGAAGATTATTTATCGATATTGGTTTTTTTTAAGAAACAAAAAAGGTATGGTAATCTGGTTTATTTTATTTTTTATTCTTTGTAACCTAACTAAATATTTGAGGATAAATTTTGTAAACATTTTTAAACAAACATGCTTTCTTTAATTAATACAATAATATTTTAGAGGGATGTTTATATTAAAGAATTGATATCATACTTACAGTGCATGTGTCTTACAATGTCTACTCTTCAGTTCTATTTTGTATTTTTTTAAATGACTGAATTTCAATCAAATTTTAAACTTTAAGTATCCCTATATTTTGTTGCATAAATGATGACTGTTTTATTTTAAATAGTGGCACAGAACTCCTACTACTACGGAGACAGATGGGTTTCAAGTGAAGAGACCCGGCGATAAGAACGTCAGATGCACGATTCTCTTGCTTCTGGATTACCAGGTGATTTTGAATTACATTCAATAATAAATCATTGTTTGATTTGTTAGCTTTGTCTTTAAGTTACCTTTTAAAACAAATTCTGCCAAATAAATTGTGAGTTTTGTTTTTAATAATCGTTTTAAAAACGATTTTATTTCATATGTAGCAATTTAAAATCATCATGAATTATTTTTTTTTTGTTTGTTCTTTAAACCAAATAAAATAATTTAAACATGTGGCACAAAAAAATTAGTTACGGTTATCACACATAAATAAAGAACAGGAATATCAGCGACAACCAAAGGAATTCATAGTAAGAACAAAAAATAATGTAAAATGAAATATACGTATCTCTAATTAGTAGTTCAGTTGGGTACTGGTATTTTATTTAAAATTTTACATACCAGTATCTGCCTGCTGTCAAATAACTATGTTAAGCTGTTTATATGTTATGTTTATTTTCTGAAAAATCAAAAACTACTCTGTAGTGTAGTGGTAAATATACTGTGGAGCCTACATCAAGCTTTTGTGGCTAATATAGGCTCCAAATTAAAGATTTACCAGATTTTTTATTTGCAAAGAACCAATAATTTATTTTTGGAAAATAATTTCTCTAACATCAAACAAAAGAATTTGAACTTATAACATTAAACTTCCAACTTTTAAAATTTATTCTGAACTTAAACGTTACTTGTACCACAAATAAAACGTGTAAAGTTAAAAAAAAAGGAACTTTACCGTAAAATACTCAATTTTCTAAAAATCCAACTATAGAATTTAAACTTTTATCATTAGACTTCTAACTGGAAACTTACTCTGAACTTAAACATATATTAAACCACAAATAAAAATAATGCACAAAAAAAAAGACTATCATAAAATACCTAATTCTCCACTATTTCAATCCAGCCCCTGCAATTCAAGCTGGACTCTCGCCTAGCCAGACTGCTCGGCATTCACACCCAGACCAGACCCATTATCATCGGAGCCCTGTGGCAGTACATCAAGAGCCACAAGCTACAAGATTCGCATGAGAGGGAGTACATCAACTGTGACAAGTACCTGGAACAAGTAAGCATGTGGGATTTCTTCACTTGCTAGATGTCATCTCAATGAAACAAACAAAATAACCCCGGAACAACAGCCGCTAGTGAGACAAGGCCTGCTGTGCCCATTTGGGCTGGGGTGCTAAGACTTTTATTTTTAGCTTAAATATTTATTCTGAGGGTATACAATAAGTACACTTGTGTTTTACTCCTGAGTTTGTTGTGATGTACTCCTTAAAACTCCTGAATTTCACTATTAAAAATAGAGTATGAACCTTGTATGCGTGAAAATATGTTTTATTCATAGATATGTGTTTTTTTTCTCCAGATCTTCCAGTGCTCAAGGATGAAATTTGCAGAGATACCCCAGAGACTTCACCAGCTCCTTCACCCAGCTGATCCTATTATCATTAATCATGTCATCAGGTAGATCACTCTATTGTCATAAGCAAAATAATTTGAAGTGTTTGTAGTACATCCCATGCCAACCAAGTAGGTTTTTTAACAGAATTTGTCACTTAACCTGCTTCCACACAACAGTTGTGTTTAACGGGTAAAAAGGTGACAAACACAGCATTGATATTCGACTATATTAAACATTTAAATGCTAAATTTTGCTAGTTTCATTTATTTTATTTCGAAAATTCAATAATTATTACTTATTGTTTGTAAAAATTAATTTATATTTCAAAGAATATGTAATATTCCTCGCTTTTAAATAGAATGAAAATATTTCTCGTAGTGAAATATATTTGACGTCATTTCAAACTGATCGATGTTGCAAAAATAAATTTATTTTAATTTATTGTCTAAAAGAATTAAAGTTTCTCGAGCGATTGTTGCTAATGGCAATGGTGATTTAATTCTAATAAAAATGGCTTCCTATGCTTTTTAAATGAGCATTAAATTGTGCAGTTTTTTAAATAATTGAAGTACTTCGAATTCGAATTCTTTTCTGAAATTGTCAATGTATTCTAATTCCGATGCACTGAATTTTTTGTCATATCACACTTGTTCATAGCATTTGTAGTTTGGGCTATGAAAGTGGGTAACAGACAGACAGACTGAACGATTATAATACCTTCCACTTTTTACGGTATAAATAAATGTAGTGTGGAAGCTAAAAGTGACATATGATTGGGGGTTTTCTGCCGACAGAGCTCGAACTTGCAACTTAAGGGATGTCAGTCCAACACTCTACCAACCAGGCTATTATGGCCGTTAGTTCACGTCACGTTTAGGATAGTTCATGTATTTTTATGTTGACCCAGAGTTCGAAATTCACTTTTCTGTACTTGGATATTTGGCTCTGCTATGAGCATTGAATCCTTACCACTGGAAGCTCTTGTGCAGAGGCTAATCTAACTGCACCTCTTTGTGAGGAAAGTGTCTAAAAATATATTTTATAAGAAGTGTTATTATTTATCTTAATTTTAGGTATTTCCACTTTTTGAAATTGGATTTGTTTTCATGCAAAACATTTGCTTTTTTAGTGTGGAAGGTCCAGACAATAAGAAAACAGCCTGCTATGATATTGATGTGGAAGTGGTAAGTTGAGGAGTTATTATTTTTTTTGTATTGTTATTTTTAACGATGACTTCGTGAATACCATTAACACCTTCATTTCTGAACAAAAACTTTAGTTTTTTAGATTTGTTTTGTTAGGACTATGGTCTTGATTTGTCTTATATTTTGTTTATTTGAATAGAACTAAGCAGAAAGCTTATTTTTGCTGGCAAATTAGCTTGATAATTGTCGTTAATAATATATAAAACTGCAAATAAACTTAATGTAATATTTTTCTTCCTCTCTTTTGGTGTTAATTATGTAGAAGTTAAAGTAAAAATGTATCTTCCTAAATATTTTTTTTAATATATAGTTCAATGTGAATTATTTAAAAACCTTATTGTAGTTTTAAGATTAAAAAAAAAAGATATATATGTATATAACTTATTATAATTCCAAAATCCTTAAGTAACTTTAAACACAGTTATTCTATCCCATCGTATTGTGCTTAAAGTTTAAGTAGTTAGTGGTTTAAAATATATAATTTTTGTTTGTAAGTAGTGCATGGTTTATTAAACTGCATAATAGGGTAATTGCTTAAGATTATAATAAAGTTATGCATACTGGAAAAAATATTTTAATTTTGTTGCCAATAAGTACTGGAGGTTCAATATTTTGGTTAAAATTTGCTTTAACATGTTTCATTAGATTCTACTGATTTAAAGCTTTTCTTAGCTACTAAGGAATTTGGTCCAATATATTGAACTTGGCTAAATATATTCTATTAGATTCTTGTTCTGTTAGATTCTATTGATTTAAAGCTTTTCTGCTCTACTAAGTACTGGAGGTCTAATATTTTAGTTCAAATTAGTCTAAATGTATTCTATTAGAATAGAAATCTAATAGAATATATTTGGAATCTTCCAATATTCTAAACTTAGCTAAATGTATTCTATTAGATTCTATTGATTTAAAGCTTTTCTCTGACCTACTAATTACTGGAGAGAGGTCCAATATTTTAAAATTAACTTAAATATATTCAATAACATTAGTGTGTTTCATTTTTAGGATGATCCCTTGAAATCCCAAATGAACAGTTTTCTGTTGTCAACTGCAAGTCAGCAGGAAATTCAGACTTTGGATAATAAGGTGATTTTTTTTTTAAAGTATTCAATTTTGAATTCAATTTTACAGTCGTTGTTTTAAGTTCTAAAGTGACTATTATTAATATTCAGATGATTAGATTTCCTAACATATTTTTCAATCAAAACTTTAAAGAACATTTCACGTACTTTGTAAAGTAAAACTTTGAGAACATTTTTTAAAAAAGAAATTTGAAAATATCAACAATTTTGAATTTAAAAGTTGTGTGACTAATATACGAGGGCTGTTTTTTTTTCAATCTCTGATGTGCTGTAGCAAAAAGACGGGTCAAGATACAAAAAAGATTTTTTTACCAAAAGTAAAGTACAATACTGCTTATTTCCCCATATAATCATCTTGGCGATTAAGGCATTTGTTGGAGGGAGTTTATTGGGAGGGAGATGTGACGGTTTCGTTTAAAAAAGTAAATTTGGAAGCTTTACGTCAATTTTTTTCTGTCCTCCAAGCCACTACTAGTCCATAATTCACGTATGGTAAACCTTTGAGTTTCTCTAAACACTTGGTCAACTCGCTGAACAATACCGTCTGTAGCGACAGACTTGCTTCCTTCGTCCCCTTCTTCATGAACATCAGTATTGTTCAGCGAGTTGACCAAGTGTTTAGGGAAACTCGAAGGTTTACCATAAGTGAATTATTGATAAGCATAGTGGCTTGGATTGTAGCGCTTCCAAGTTGACGTTAAGCTCAAAGAAACCGTCACAACTCCCTTCAAATCATTGGCGGCTACATTTTATGAAGAAGGTATTTCAAAGCTTGTTTACAGATATGACAAATGCTTTAAGCATCAAGGTGATTATATGGAGAATAAAGCAGTATTGTACTTTACTTTTGGTAAAAAAAATCTTTTTTGTATCTTGACCTGTCTTTTTGCTACAGCCCATCGGAGGTTGAAAAAAAAAACAGCCCTCGTATTATAGGGCTAATATAATACATAATATCAAAACTAACTTTGTACTTTGAAGTCCTTAAAATCTTAGTGATTGGAAAATATTGGAATCATGTTAGTATTCATAAGGGTTAATGATATATGTTTGAAATATATGATTTCTTCAGTAATTTGTTTGATGTTATATAAGTCAGTACTTTGAATCCTAAATTTCATTTAAAATATTTGTTCTGAAGTCTATATTTTATTTTAATGTGTAAATTGGCATTAAAATAGAGTGACCTTTAACTATGAAAGCATGAAATATTTATTTTTAATTACAGTAACTAATAAGTTAAAATAAAATTTATATTTTGCCTCTTCTTGTAAATGTTATTTTTAAAAAAAAATTCTGGTTAAGGGAAATCTTAGTATTATTCTAAATAAATTTGTTGGTTCCTTTATATAAACAGATTTATCAGTGGGCGTTGCATTTTTGAAAATGTACGACTTGTTGATTGACCATAAGTTTTAGTACATGATTGTAACATATAAATAAATACAAAAGAATCATTTGTGCTAATTTTTAAGTTATTTGAAGATATGTTATTGAAAGTATTTTATTCATACAATAACTGGATGAAACCTTTATTAATATTTTTTGAAACAAAATACTTATTGATAAGCCAACATATTTTTTTTTTACACTCTTTCATAATTAGATTATATTAGATAGAATTCATATAAATAGTTTTATTTCAGTTATTCATGAGTAAATAGTTAATGGTGGTATAGGCAATGATGGTATAAATATTGATAGTCACGAATATCAGTCCTAGTAAAAAATTGCAGACCTTGCTCAAACTTATTATGACTACCACTCGAAAGCTTTTCCTTAAGTGACTAATAAAAATAAGAAGGTTTAAAACTTAAAATAAGAAGAAAGAAGTGTAAAGAAATTTATTTATAAGTTAATAAATCCGGACGTGCCACTCACACCCATCACTGCTCCCAGAGCATAAACATCTTACAAACAAGAAGACAAGAAAGAGAGATACAACATGATTGTCTGCAGCCGTATATAAAGTATTGCTCATTTACATATATATACGGCAACCAGTCAATCATGTTGTATTTACATAATCTTCATGAAAATTGAAAAAAATACATTGAAAAATTATAGTACATTTAATACGGCCAAAAACTGGCTTAGATAAATTAGATTAACTATGAAAATATTAGATTAACTATGAAAATACTAAAGTAAATCAAACCCGTTCAGCTCCGACTTATTCAAACGTCGTTAATATGAGCCAAAGTGAAAAAACATGATTTGTTTTCAAAACCTGTTTAAATGCATGTTGCCGTAATATTTACCGGAAATTAGAGAAAAGTAAGTTATGTGAAATCTTTATTTTTGGATAATCAACTAAAACATTATTTCTCAATAAATATAATGATTATAATGATGATGTATGGTAATATATAATGAGGGTATAGAAAATAGTTAATGATGGTATTATTAAAGTAACTTAATCTTAAGTAACTTAACTTTAAGTAACTTCTTTAATTAAATTCTTTTAAGTCTGACTACTTACAAATATCCTTACCTCAATTTAAGATTCATGAAACTGTGGAGACCATCAACCAACTGAAGACAAACCGGGAATTCTTCCTAAGTTTCGCAAAGGAACCACAGCAGTTTATCTACAAGTGGCTCATTTCTCAGACACGAGATTTGAAGGTATGTTGTGCACACCATCCTATTTATATTGATTTTAAATCCTTAAATGGTACGATTTCATTCGCGAAAAGTGTCGTGGCCCGAATTATTTGCATATTTCAGTTATGTGTTTCAATCTGGAAATCCCTATAACCCAGTATCTCTACATGTATTGGATTGTATGATAAACTTTTAATTTCAAAATATTCAATAACATTTATTTTACACAAATTAAGACGATTAAACGAATTTGTAATGATGAAACTTAGAATTTTAGAATCGCTTATTGACATTTCAGAGGTAATCTCAGATAAAATTGGATATGTTTTTAAAAGAAAAAAATGTCTACTTCTACTTTCACTTTGATTTTGGCATTTATATTAAGCTCATGGTTCATTCTTGGATTGTTGAGTTCTTTCTAGTGTTTCCCCTTTTTTTTCGTTGCTGGGTGTTGGGAACAGTTGTAGTTTTTGATCTTACGATTTTCCACAAACAGAAATGCCCTTTGAACCTGTCGGGATTTCGTCCCTATAGGCATTTTCCTCTGTCAGAATTATGGCCTGTCGGGATTTATGTCCGGAACCCAGCAGGAACAAATTTTTTTTTAAATTTTTATTGTTTTTCCATTTCATTAAGAAATTAATTTTAATTTATCAACTGTTTATTGTTAATACTAAATATTGTTTTAAATAAGCTATATTTTCCAATCTAGATAATGACCGATGTGGTTGGCAACCCTGAAGAAGAGAGGCGCTCGGACTTCTACTATCAGCCCTGGGCCCAAGAGGCCGTTTGCCGTTACTTTTACGGGAAAGTCAACCAGAGAAGGGCGGAGCTGGAACAGGCCTTGGGTATACGTAACACATAAGCTCCTGATCACATTGTGACAACTGACATTTCGCTCTCATTGGAAATCGGACTATTTTAACCGGTGTTTTGTCTGGTTAAAGTCTCATTAATAGCATGTAAAAGGACAGGGTACAAATGTATCATAAAAAAAAAACCCTAAAAAGGTTGTAAATTCAATGGTTTCAAGGGCCCCTAAATTTTCTCTAAACCTCCAAACACTAAAACAGGCCTTAAATATTTTAAAAAGTGTTTTGAATGTTTAAAGGCTCATTAATAGCATGTAACAGACCTAAGTATCATTAAAAAAAACTTGTTAAAACCCCCAAAATTGTAAAAGGGTTTCACAGGCTTCTACATTTCTTCTTAGACCTGCAAACGCAAACAGGCCTTAATTTTTTTTTTTAAAAATCCCCCCAAAATTTAATTTCAACTTTTGTATTATTTAATTACATTTTTATACATTAAGATGTACTGAATTGAGTTATTCCTGAAATCACTGTATTAGTCTTTATATTAACATAATTTTTTTTAGTGAAGGGCCTAAATTTTTTAGCGGAACTGTATCTTAGATGGTGATGCGGCATTTTGCTCTTATTAGACTTTTTTCAGAATTTTATCTCAATTTGGGTTAAAACCGTATAAAAAGCATGTTAGTTTCTTTTATTTTTATATGTATTCAATGTGTGGATCACATAGTATTGGGTGTAATCATGGCCTTTACGTAGCAGTTATGTATTTTACTGTTTTTGAATCTTGATAAGTGTAATGTAATTGTAAAAAATAAACTATGAAATGAAGTGTTTCATTGTGAATTCTAGTAAGCGATTTTTAAAAAAAAAAAGTTTGGTAAATAAAATCCAAACAGTTAAAAGTAGCCAATGAATAAATAATTATTTTATAGTAATTGTAAAATTATTCAGCTTTCAAATTTTAATAAAAGAAACTATTTTTTCTTTATTTTATGGAGGGCCAGACATTAGCTAAGGTAAAACGATTCTTTTGTGTCCAATGTCTTAGCCCTCCTCTAGGTATAAAAAATGAATTTTGAGGAAAATAAAACTTCAAGTAATTTTATAACTCAAGCTGTTTCAAAAGTATGTATTAAGGGATTACAAATGTAGTAATTTACAGTTTTTATATCACATAAATACTAATAAAGTAACACAAAAATGATTAAGGTTAGCTTACCACACGATTATTTCTCGAATTTTGGAATGCTAATAATATACAATTTGAATACGAAATTATTGTTGAATACAGAATTGTTAACAGAATTATACTGCAATATTTTTTTAGGAAGGAAATTATATTTTTTTAATACAAGATATTTGGAAATGTATATACAGTCCCTGGACAAATTATTAGACGCACTGTATTTTTTTTAGTAATGATGAAAACATACCAAAGTATGCCATATCATTAAAAAAGATGTCGATATATGTATTAAGTATAGCAGATAGTATTTTCTATTCAATAGCTTAAGTTTAAGAACACAAATGTCCTTCTAAAGGTATTTTGTTCATCATTGATTGATACATGAATTCTTGCAGTGCATCCAATAATTTGTCCAGGGACTGTATATGCTCATCTCAACTATTTTGCAGATTTTTTATGGATACACTTCTTTAAAAACGTTTAGTTCTTTAGTTTGTCTTTTGAGCTCAGGGGGCAGGGGAGCCCAGTCAATAAGGTGCTTGCCTTTGCTTGCGAAAGGTACCTGGTCTGGGCTTATAAACTGTCTGTGCGGCCAAAAAGTCCGTCGAATTCATAGATATCATAGTTAAAGTATTAGATTGGCAGATCATGTGACCTCCAATGCTAACGACGGGACGCGCATGGAGACCAGAATAAGAGGGCAAATGGGCCAGTTTTGCCACCATATTAAAGGAGATAAATACTACGATAAAATACCGCTTAATTCAAAAATTACAAAAAATATACCATAAAAATACTAAAAAAAGCGTTTCACGTTTTTTTTAAAGTCACTAAAAAGATTCCAAAATACAGCTAGTATTTTTAAGGTATTTTTTTGTAATTTTAGAATTAAACGGTATCTTTTCGTAGTATTTTTCTCCTTAATGTAGTGGCAACACTGGCCCATTTGCCCTCTTATTCTGGTCTCCATGCGCGTCCAGTCGTTAGCATTGGAGGTCACGTAATCTGCCAATCTAATACACTTTAACTATGATATCGATGGTCGAATTATACCCTGTCTAGATGGGGAGTGTACAAGGGGAGTCGGATGGTTCTATCTCGTCCATGTTAATTTTACTAACTTTAGGAACATTTTTCTCGGGAACTATATGAGATATCATTATGAAATTTTTATAGTTTGTTCTTTACATATAGCTTTTTCATTTAAACTGAGGATATTTCACAGTATAAAAAAAATACTTTTACAGTGATTTTTTAAAAATATGTATTAAAACCCCCCAAAAAATCCGATTTAAAGTTATATAACTTTAAATTGAGCAGAGATATTTAAAATTCCTCAGTTTAAATCAAAGAACTATTAATGGTGAAGAAATAATAAAACAAAAACATGTTGATATCTTTTATAGTTCATGAGAAAAAGGTTCCTAACTGTTGAAAAACCTTATATTTCAGGAAACGCACAAAAAAATTAAACTATTGGTAAGAACTGATATGCAGAGTTTCTGAAAACTGCTTATAAAAAGAAAACTACTAAACAGAAATCGTTAATCTTGGTCTTAAATTTAAGCTATAGATATGCAGATTAAAAATAAAATCAAAACAGAAAATCAAAATTTTTGACCCAAACACCCATCCGACTCCCCTTAAATAGGCTTTAAAGTCTGGACTCTGTGTATGATGTGGCCTTTAGAAGTTGTGTGGGTGCCTACTCAGGTGTTGGATAGCCATTTGACTGTGAATCTTAATTATGAGGTCGTCACAGCAATAGCCCTCGTGTGGCTCTAGTGCGATGATAATTCAACCTAAGCCTATCCCTCACTGAATGGATCTATGTCTTTGGATGTATTTTATGCTTCTAATTTAATAGTACATTTCTAATTCCTTGTTGTACATATACCATTTTCAAGAAATATTGTGCTGCACTAGCATACCTAAAGTAATCTTATGCTTCGAACTGAAAATGTCTTTCAATTTTATATATTTCGTTATTAGCGGATAAAGTTTCATCAAAATTACTTGCAAATAGTGTAATTTTGTAGCAAGTTTTTAAGTTTCTACAACATATATGTGACGAGGACTAAGTTCTTTATTAGACACCGAAATCTGAACTGGTCACATGATCAGTTTTATACAAGATGACGGTAGTGACACCCAAAACTAGGGAACAATATTTCTGACCCAGACTAAATAAAATTCTTTTTACTGGACAACAAGATTGTTTATTTTGTAAACTAATCAATACATTTTTTATTTTAAATGGTAAAATTAGCAAAAAAATATAATAGCATTTAAATATCTTTCAGAGGATTAGTGCATAGTGGGGAGGGACAAGGGACAGGAATGACATTTTTATTATTTAAAAGTATCTTGGAATAATATCTACGGCTATTTGCTTGAAAATTCTTTTGTAAAATTATAGAAATACACCCGAGAATAAATATTATGGCAACAAAAAATAATCAAATCCAACTAGTCACTAATATAGCATCCCAAGGAACCCCAAGCCAGTTGACTGTGGTTCTAAATTATGACGCCCGTCGCCAATAGCCCAAGTGTAGTTCTAATGCGATGAAAATCAATCTAACCCTAACTCGTAGACTATTTAACCCAGTCGGTAAGGCCCATAGATATCATAGTTAAAGTATTAGATTGGCAGATCACGTGACCTCCAATGCTAACGACGGGACGCGCATGGAGGCCAAATAAGAGGGCAAAATGGCCAGTGTTGCTGCCACTTTAAAGAGAAAAATACTACGAAAAAATACCATTTAATTCTAAAATTACAAAAAAAAAATATCGTAAAAATACTAGCTGCATTTTGGAATCTTTTTAGTGACTTTAAATCCTTTTCTAGTATTTTTTTTTGTAATTTTAGAATTAAATGGTATTTTTTCGTAGTATTTTTCTCCTTAAAGAGGCAGCAACACTGGCCATTTGCTCTCTTTATTTTCAAGTTCGAACTGCCCTTCAGTTGTGTGAGAAACTGTTTCTAAACTTTAAAGAAATATGCACCTGCAAAAGCAATGAATCGGCAAAAATAGTAACTCTGGCTGAAACCAAAATCTTCCTGACCCCTTTTCGTTTTACGAGTGATAGTTTCGACTCGTCTAAAACACACGTCATAGATGCTAAGAAGTGTTGGGAGGACTATACTTAGTTTTTCCGGAAAACCCCATTTTGTTTATTGTTTCAATTTTTAAAATTAGTAACATGATATAAGAAAATAGTTTACTAACAACCCTTGTTCATGTACGTTTATAAAAATACTGTGTTTGACACAAGTAAGGACACACTTTTTACAACAACGGAAAAAAATAATAATAAATTTATTAATCTCATCTAAGGTATACATTTCTTTTTATAAATCGTTAACATTCAATTTGGCAAAACAAAAATTAAGGCGACTTCTTTTTTCTTCGAATCACACAACATTGAAAAAGAAAAAAACTTCTCAAAATTTAAGTTACAGTTCAAAAATTGACTTATTGTTTTAATTTTAAGAGTTGATATGATTGTGATGTTGAACGGTCGTTGGAGTCCTTTGGTTGATGGATTCCTCCTGTGGTGTTTCCGACACGGAAAACGCAATAAATAAAGTGGAAGTGAGTTTAATCACCAGTCATCATCTCCATGAACTCTGTAAAAAAAAAATAAAGGTTTGTTTATATAAATAATATGAACCATTGATACGACACGGTACCCCCAGAGGTATTAATTTGGGTATGGGAACGTGGAGGACTTTGTGAGCACGACATATTTAACGTGCCCCAGCCACCATTAGCATGAGTAAATACCATGTAGCATGAGTAAATACAGTGTAGTGCCCCAGCCACCATTGTAGTGCACACCCACTACGTGCCCCAGCACCATTAGCATGAGTAAATACCATGTAGCATGAGTAAATACAGTAGTCCCCAGCCACCATTGTAGTGCACCACCCACTACGTGCCCCAGCCACCATTAGCATGAGTAAATACCACATAGCATGAGTAAATACAGTGTAGTGCCCCAGCCACCATTGTAGTGCACCACCCACTACGTGCCCCAGCCACCATTAGCATGAGTAAATACCATGTAGCATGAGTAAATACAAACTGTGTTGATTGTTCATAGTGACTATTTTTCTTTACTTTTATGGCTATGGCTTACTGTTTCCAAAGTTGTAAGAGATGCGAAAGTTATCGTATAATTTAAGGTAATTTCAATAGCATTTAAATTTGATGCAACTATTTTTGCTTCTGTTTCGATAATAATGTACCTTTTTTTGCTACTATTTTCGAAAATTCCAGGCAACTAAAGCAATTATTTTTTTCGAAATTTAACTGGCAACCCTGTTATCCTGTAGATTATAAAATTTCACATTTTATGTTTAAAAAAAATTATGTCGATGATCATACGTTTTCGTAATCCGTTTCACCCGTTTTCCAAAATCCTCTTCGGATTGCCGAGAGTTGAATCGTTTCCTTTGTTAACCTCACATTTATATCGGACCCTGGCTGAATGACGTAACTTTTCGCTACTGAGTATGCCATCATTTAGCGAACTTTATCGCTGAATACTGGCGATAAAGTTCTGAAAGAACGTTAAAAGGAGCTAAATACCAGCGCCAAAGTCGGAGAGGATGAGAAACAGTTGTCTCCAAGAAACCCTGCATCGGTTGCGTTTTCTTACTATTGAGCAGTTCATCCAGTATACGTTATGGATCGTTGTTTGTAATTAGATGAAACCAAGGCCAAACTGAATAGAGCATCAGGCCTAGACATACACAAAATTAGCCTTGTTGGTTGGTAGACATACATACTCAGGTTTATGTGCTTGGTCAGAGACCCGCTTATAAACCTTCGTCAAGTAAGACAGACACAACAGACAAACCACGCACATAAGTGGATCCATCTAATTTTTAGAGACAGAGGCCAACTAGAGGATCCCCAGAATTGGCTTGTCACCCCCAGAGATATTGATTTGGTATGGGAACTTGGAGGACTTTGTGACCACGACGGATTTAACGTGCACCAGTCACCATTAGCGTACACGGGGGTCTTCGGAAGGCAGCGGGACTCGAACTCGCAACCTTAGGGATGCCAGTCCAAGACCTTACCGACCAGGCTATCCCGGCCCCGAGCCTTGTACTTGAACTAGTCGTTTAGAAAATTACTTCGCCTTGTTTTTGGTATATCGCAGCTGAACTTGATTGGACGGGTATTCATCGTACCGAACGCTACTCGAGTAAAGCGGGGGAAATCGTTAATACTAACTCAAACAAAGCTGTTTTCACGTGAAGAGGCTGTGCAAAGTCCACATCTGCTTTTGGACATTTAGGAAATTTTTGTTGTTGTTTCTAATGCCACTCGGTAACCGAGCCCGGAGTAGAGAACTATCCGATTTTAAGGCGAAGTGGGCGGCTTCCGTTTTTATTGAGCGCCACAAGGGAGGAAGTCCGACTTTTGCTCGTCAGCATGACACATCCGTTTTACAGGAAGGTCCCTTTCACACATCAATTCTCACTCACATATCGGAATTTTTATCCAGATCAAACGCCGATAACCCCCTGATCTGGTACCCCCAGAGGTATTAATTTGGGTATGGGAACATGGAGGACTTTGTGAGCACGACATATTTAACGTGCTTCAGCCACCATTAGCAACACGGCGGTCTTTAGCCGAATACAAGCGCCGACCGTGCAACCATCAGAATTGCGAGCACCGCCGAGGACAGAACCCACAACCCTTCCGATGCGAGCACGACGCTTCATCCT
This sequence comes from Oedothorax gibbosus, assembly GCA_019343175.1. NCBI lineage: Eukaryota > Metazoa > Arthropoda > Arachnida > Araneae > Linyphiidae > Oedothorax > Oedothorax gibbosus. The sequence goes on along the minus strand of CM033277.1, from coordinate 6,178,227 downwards.
CATGGATCTGGTCTAGTTCCGTAGGACCAGATGGGGATTAGTCTCTCAACCACCACCAAATAAAGCTTCGTTCATTGGAAAACCATTTCCATCGCTTCACTCGAGTGGCGCTTCCAAAGGTGTATTCCCGTCCAAGTCCATTCGCTGTCATCTCGTAACAGCTTGTTATCATTATCAAGGCCTGATACAGGACAGTGTGGTAATTTTTTTCACGTGATGCAAGTCTTTAAATTGTCGCATTTACAAAAACTTTAAGACCAGTAGCAACTTCAAAATTTTAACTTAAAAGATAAGTAATGCATCCCAATAAAGAGATGATAAAATCTTTCAACGAATTGTTCTGTCCATACAAGAATATTTGTGTCAGTGAAGCAATTTTCAGGAACTCCATAATTTAAAATTTATTTATCGATTAGATAACATTCTCACATCCGAAAATGCTGCCTTATTTCATTTGCCGCCTGAGGCAGCCGACTCTCTGCATCACAGCACCACACGACCCCAGCTTGATACCCTATTTAGCTTAGCCTTGATAATACTCACCCTCGAAATCGACGGTTCCGGAACCGTCCGTGTCGATTTCCGTGATCATCTCGTCCAGCTCGTCTTCTGTGAGCTTGTCGTCTAAGGCCCTCAGGATCTCCCTGAGGTCGCGGACGTTAATATACCCGTTCCCTTCTTTATCGTACATACGGAAGGCCTCTCTCAACTCTTCCTGCATAGCTTCGGAGTCCTCTTCCACCAAGAACCTCGAAGTGAGGGCCAAGAACTCGTCGAACTCCAGCTCACCACTGCCTGTAAGATAATACACAGAGTTTAAGTTGGGTTAAAGTACAGGGTGGTTATAAAATAACGCTCCCTATTCGGAGAGGTCTGTAGTTTGAATGAATAATCCGAATACAACAAACTTCGAGGCAGTTACTAATCAAGAAGGGGGAAAAAGAATGGAATCATAAAAAAAAAAACACTCTCGTCTCTTGACCAGGGTTCTAAATTACGAGGCGTAATTGGCTGTGTTAAAGCTCTAAAAAGGAGGCTCTAGAAATAGGCAGCCGGAATCGATTGCATTACATTAATAAAGAAATAGTTACAATAATCACCGACAGATGGCGCTGCCAATGCAAACACAATATTGTAAGCATTGGCAAAACCAAGAAGCGGTCATTTCTTGCATTAATGTAATTCCGGCTGCCTATTTCTAGCCTCCTTTAGGAGCTTTAACACAGCCAATTACGCCTTGTAATTTAGAACCCTGGTCAAGAGACGAGGGTGTTTTTTTATGATCCCATTCTTTTCCCCCCTTCTTGATTAGTAACTGTCTCGAAGTTTGTTGCATTCGGATTATTCATTCAAGCTACAGACCTCTCCGAATAGCGAGCGTTATTTTATAACCACCCGGTATATACTATTAAAAATTGAATACAATGTGCTTAGCTAGATGGTGAAGTCGAGTCCAGTGTCTCCTCTCTTTGCATAGGAAGAGTCCAGAGGAAGAACCCCATGATTGACTGGGAATCTGTCTGCATCAGGTCTGCTTGGCGAAGATAGCGAGTCATCGCCTAAAGTGGTGTGAAGAAACCAGTTTTGCCTTGTTTCCTATCACGCGGCATACGGGTTTACTATCTCTATGATCGAGATTCACGCCAGTCACTAGTCTGACGCTTTAACCGCGGTTGAAAAGCAAGGGAGAAACCTGTTTCCGATTGCTACTACACGCCAAGCAGACCTCAATAGGGACAGATTCCCAGTCGATGAAGGGATTTCCCCCCCTGTACTCTTCATATATGCTCTATTAGACCTGCAAACTATGGCCACTAGAACCAGACATGCGAAAAGTGGTTGTTGTGCGGCGTTAATTCAACCAACCTGTCAATTCTCCGGATTGAACTCGGTAATGATGTGGAAGAAAAAGCTGTGGAAAAAAAAGTACCCACTAGTAATTATTTCGGCCATGGTTCATCCCATAGAATCGGACCTTTTTGACTTTGTAAATAAATAACATACTGAGTTAATTGCATGACACAAAATTTATATAAGGGGCCGTCTTCATATTAAAAATGTTACTAACTTTAAAATTTCCAATGGCAACACCCAATTTTAATAACTTAGACATATTAAGCATCCTCGAAAACCCCTAAATCTTAGTTTTTGTTACATTTGGCCGAATATTTGACGAGTTATTCAATCGAATCACTTGATGACCTTTCGGGGACCATCTCCAAAATGACGGGCGTAGTCTGTAGGTTTATTGAAGAGAGAAAAAGAGACGTTTGGTTAAAGATCTTGAGGAAGGGGTCCTACAAGGGATGTATGGTCAATGAGGATGAAGCGCTGAGGTTATTTTTAGTCTACTTTCAATTTTTTTCAACTGGAAATATTTTTTTAAAATTTAAAAAGTAGGTATTGACATGGTAGTCAGTCCAAAATATCCGTCTGTCTGTCCGTACTTCGGTGCCGAAATCGGTTCTATCTATCGGATCTTAAGAATTATTTCTATTATAGAAAGGTATGCCAGCAAAGACCCATCTTTCAAACTTTTTGTCCATCTGTATGCACGTCCGGACGGACATCTGCCCTCCACGAATTACCCTTCAATTAGCATTGAATTTTAATTTTTAGACATTTAAATTGCTGTTGCTACATCAATAATAGCACGAGAAACCTTAAAATTAAAATTTAAAGGAATATTTATTTTTCCATATAAATCGGTTTGGAATGACGTCATAAAATGTAACACAATGTGATTTTTTGATTGTTCATTATTTGTTTACTAAGAAAGCGGTTAACAGTGTACCTTTTTTTGCTTAGAGAGCTATATAATTAGCATTAATTTACATTTCTTAATGCAAATTGGCGTTGTTTCAAGTTTTATTACAAAAAGTTTCGGAAAAATCGGTTTTTTATTGTTGTAATACTTATTTAAGTATAAGAAGACCACGTCATTTAAAGCGACATTTTCCAAACATTGACAAATATCGAGGAAAGGATGCGAGGATTTGACTCATTCTATTTTACATAATTAGTCTTCAAATGTCAAATACATTTAGCAAACGCTAAAAATTATTTGTTTAATTTGCAACAGAAAATTAATAAAAGTAGCCAATTTTTGGCGTTGAAAAGTTCAAATTGTAACTGAATGCCTGGTTTGGCGATATTTTTTTAAAGTTATAAATCTTGTGTGGAAGTGGTTAATGGAGTTTATTTCATTCGTGTTCGAAGTGCATTTCGTTCTTATTTTCACAGGTGACGTTTTACAGTCGACGTTGGGGATTACCACTCGGCCGAAACACAGTAGACTAACACTGGCTCCATGATCCTCTCTATAAAGTAAGCATCGGTGAAGTTTACGAAAAACCTAATCTAGAACTGTACTTGGGTTTTTGGCGACGGCCTAGTAATTTTGAGGCGTGGTCAAGGGTACTGACATCAAACGCTATGTCAGGAATTTTACCATGCATAAATTAAATAGACCACTGTTATATGGCCACCCCTACAGTGACAAAACAGCTACGCAAACTTTGTCTTAAACCCTACAAACAAACTATCCGGCAGCGAATGGACGTATCAAACGTGTGTCTGTTGGTTGGTTGTGTTGGTAGACATATATATTCAGGTTTGTGTGCTTGGTCAGCGACCCGCTTATAAACCTTCGTCAAGTAAGACAGACACAACAGACAACACACACACATAAGTGGATCGATCTAATTTTTAGAGACAGAGGACCACATAGAATGTGTCTGTTACATACCCCGACAGCCGAAATCCCGACAAGCCAGAATTCTGACAGCAAAAATTGCAAAAATACTAAATGCATAATTACTAATAACTTCATACTAATGCAAAAATTATTAATTATACAGTAAAAATATAAAGAAATATTTTTCTTGTATAGGGGGTGGTGCGTGTTGAGTTCATCGTTGCATATTTTTTTTTTGACGAATGGTCCATAGAGGTATGAAAGAGAATAGAGAGGTCCATGTATATGCGCAGTTAGCGCACAAATGAAGCAGGCTAGAGCGGTGCATCTTGGGATACGTCAGTGCCAGTTTCGGTCACTATGTTATGCGCCAGTAGCTCAAAACACCGTTACAGCGGTGCATCTTGGGATACCTCAGTGCCAGTATGTGATGCGCAGTAGCTCGAAAAACCTGACAGCCCTGCTTCAAACCATTTGAACTATAGAGCCCTCTACCTCTCCTTCCTAACTCTATGATGGTCCTTAGGTGTAGTTTGGGTTCCCGCTTTGGGTGTCCTCACTTTACTGTCAGTGGTTTAAAATCAAGAGGCTTGATTACAGTAGAAAATGTGGTAGCTCTAGAGAGAAGTTATTTCTAAACAAAACTTAACCCACTGAATAACTTTTTTTAAGAACACACTATAAATCACTGAAGCTTAATTTTTCAATAATTTAAGAAATTTGCTACAGCGCTAACTTTCTTACAGTATCTATAACATAACAATAAAATTGGTATTCTCAATTTTAATGTTTTTTTTTAGCATAATTCCTTTTAAAAATACTTTGCAAGTGATTTGAAAGACAAAGCAGTGCTTTTGACTTACATTTTTGAAGGTAATTAGATTTCATTATTTTTATATTGTGGTATGGTGCAAGTCACAGATTGTGTCCGGACTCTTGCGCACAGTCTAGAACAGCCAGTGGGTCACCTACCAGTAAGTGCAGTCCTGTATATGTTTGGCGAGAAAAACTATTGATACCGCCTGAACGCCTCCAAGTCGAATTCATAAATAATTCAAGCGTTCAATGGCTTCACTTGGCAAACCTGCTTTTTATTGTTTGGTTTGGTTGTTAGAATAGAGATGCATATTTAGATGTTCATATCTTAGTGTCAGTTGCGTTGATCAGATCAGTGCACAGGTGAAGATGACATAGTTACCGGCAAATAATTCGCCAAGCGCCTGTTGGACTTAATATTGAAGCGATCAATGGCTTTACTTGGCAAACCTGTTTTGCATTGGCTTTTGGCTTGTCAGCTTTTCCTGTCTTATCCCTACCTCTTAGCCGGGCCCCTTTTATTTTATTTGCACCACCCTTTATAAATTTCGGATTCATATTTATTATTTAAAACCTTGACGTCGATGCAATGGACAATTCGAACGGGGAAGTGCGTGGTATGTTTTGTGGGGTCGAATACAATGTTTGACGCAGCTGTGACGTCATCATGGGCGTGGCCGTTCTAATTTGGACGAATTAACTGTCGAGTGGTTTGTTTGTGAAGTTCAAGACAACGGTTGACGTAGCTGTGACGTCACCTTAGGCGTGGTCGTTCCAGTTGTCCATTTAAAATATTATTACATGACAACTCACCGTCCACGTCTATCTCCAATATAAGTTCTTTTAACTCGCTTTCCACGAATGTTTGTCCGAGTGTCCTGAGGATGGTGGATACCATGGATGTGTTGATGGAACCCTTCTTTTCTTTGTCGAACATGTCGAACGCCTTCTTCAACACTAGAAAGCAAGGAACAGACTATCAATCAAAAAGCAAGGAACAGACAATTAAACAATTTAACAAAATTTATCATAAGCTTATACATAAATTCATATAACTATGCGTATACCGGGTGGTTATAAAATAACGCTCGCTATTCGGAGAGGTCTGTAGCTTGAATGAATAATCCGAATGCAACAAACTTCGAGACAGTTATTAATCAAGAAGAGGGTAAAAGAATGGAATCATAAAAAAACACCCTCGTCTCTTGACCAGGGTTCTAAATTACGAGGCGGAATTGGCTGTGTTAAAGCTCCTAAGGAGGTTAGAAATAGGCAGCCGGAATCGATTACATTACATTAATGCAAGAAATGACCGCTTCTGGGTTTTGCCAATGCTTACAATATTGTGTTTGCATTTGCAGCGCCATCTGTCGGTGATTATTCTAACTATTTCTTTTTTAATGTAATGTAATCAATTCCGGCTGCCTATTTCTAGACTCCTTTAGGAGCTTTAACACAGCCAATTCCGCCTCGTAATTTAGAACCCTGGTCAAGAGACGAGGGTGTTTTTTTTATGATTCCATTATTTCCCCTCTTCTTGATTAGTAACTGTCTCGAAGTTTGTTGCCTTCGGATTATTCATTCAAGCTACAGACCTCTCCGAATAGGGAGCGTTATTTTATAACCACCCTGTATATTCTTAACTATTAGCATAATTCTTATGGGGATGAAGTTGGGATTATTTTATAAAATTTCGATAGATAGATAACATGTCGAATACCTTCTTCAACACTAAAAGCAAGGAACAGATTATCAATCAGCGGAAATCTAACAATAAGCTAATGCATATGTAACTATACTACGTAAATATTTTAAATTATTAGCACATCCCCATTGGGTTTAAGTTGGATTATTTTGTAAAATAGCTATAAACGATGATAGACAGTCAGATGTGGAACTGTTTTTAACCTATCAAAATGATAATAAAAGTCAATCTAATAAATTTTAACTTTAACAACGAAATGCAGTATCTATTATGGTTTGTCCATCTGAACGAATCAAGACATTTCTATTGTTCAAAATCTTCAAAATAAATTTATTAAATTAATTCTTAATTATAATAATCGCAGTATTACATTCCAAGCGTATAAATAATTCGACACACTTCCAATCAAACGTCTACACTTTTATAAAAATTGCTACAATCTCTTCTTAAAACTAATTTATGTGATAAAAATAGAAATGGTCAATCTTAGACGACCAAACGTAATGTACCCATAGCCAATAAGGAGATTTCCCCAAATGTTTTTTCTTATTTAGCCCCCAAACAATACAATAATCTCCCTGTTGATCTGCAAATTATCCTAAAAATCCCCGTTTAAAAATTACCTGCTTTCAGTAGAAATGTAATTTAATTTTGGAAATTGTATGGGTTGTTTGACGGCGGTCCTGGCAACAGCTCCACGGTCTTGTTTTCATTTTTCTCGAATTACTTTTGTATTGGTATTCGAAAAGAGTTTTCTAAGAATATTTTAGTTTTTTAAAAAAAATGCCAAGTTCTTGTTGTGCTGTTGGTTGTTCTAATCATTTATAAAGAAAACTTGTACAGAAAGAAAAGTTTATTTCCATCTATTTCCGTATTCTGATCGTGAATTGAAACCGAAACAACCAATGAAATAGTAGTACGGAAAGAAAACGAAATAACCAATGAAATCGCAGTACGGAGAGCATGACATCATAAGAAACATTCCCATTGTTTAATGTTTGAATAGCACCGATTCCTTTGCCTTATTTTACTGTCATGTCCACCCTATAGTATTATTTTTATTTTAAAATAGGTCTTGCTCATTTTTTATTCACTCGAATGGAATCGCAACAATTTCCAGAGTGTTCTATATTGCACTTGTTTTTTTTGGTAATAAATGAAAAGCACAGGGGAAAAACCACTTAATTTCGTTGAAAACTTTCCTCATCAGGCATCTTCGGCGATGATAGCGAGTAATCGCCTAAACTGATGAAGGAACCAGTTCCTCAATTGTGTTGTGCATTTTCTCTCACTGCAACCCTGAAATTCAGTTCCGCGTTTTATTCAAAAGACCGTGTTTATCATCATGTTAAGCTTTAAAAATAAAGTACGATTGATTGAAAATCACGAATTTTTCTAAAACAAGAGAAATTTTAAGATTCGCAAATTAATTGAAAAGTCCTAAACCACGACTTTTCCATCTACCGAGGTTAACCAAGGAGACGACCTTGGATTAACGCGATGCACGATTCCGACGCTTGGACTAAGCGAAGAAGAAAGAGAAAAACCGGTTTCCTGTCGCCAATGTCCGCTAAGCAGATACAATTACGGAACTACTCCTAATAAATAAAGCGGTTCTTCCCCTGTACTCTTCAAATAATAATTGAATTGAAAATATGTACCCACATGCCCCTGTTTGTTAACGTTGACAACCCCAAACGGCTTAGGAGTCTTTCAGAATTTCTAAAAGCAAATGCAATGTGTCAGAAATAGTAAATAAAGTGTCTTCATTTAAGAATGTCAACTTAGATTTTCCTTAACAAAATGCTGAACAAATTTAAATAAAATATTAGAAAGTTGTGACGTGACGCCGGGCAGTGGTCGACCCCGATATTTTTTTTAAAACACCCCATTTGCACAGTCTTTAAATATTTAACTAACTCCATCCTTTTCCTAAACCATTGAAAAAATAATTTAAGGTGACAAGCCTTCTAATTTTTAGAATCGTATTACAAATTGCAAACATACCGTATAAATTTTTTTAATTCAAAGTTTTAAATGCCATTCTATTTTAAAAAAATAAATTCCATGCTAACAACGCAACAGAACGTGTCTCGCCAAAAAAGTATTTATCATGGAACGGCGCCAAGCGTTTCAATTATAGTCCCCCGAAACACAATTGAAAAAAAGAGTCCCGATTCGTAATAGAACACTGGGCCAAAACGTCACCGCCAAATTTGGCAGCCTCCTGGGAAAAAGCGGCGATTTTATTTATATCTCTCTGCTTACACTATGTTTCTGCGAACGAATGGAACCGCATTTACCGCTTACCTGTTATATGACGGATATACATAAATAAATTAAAAATATATTTTGTGTAATATAATTTTATGTAAATTTTTAGGTGTAATGGGCTTGTTTCAGCACTTTGTCAAAGAAAACTAAACAACTAGAGAAATCGCAGTTCGGAGCGCGTGACGTTTTAAAAAAACAATGAGCTTGTTCAACACTTTGTCAAAGAAAACAAAATAACTAATGCAACCGCAGTATGCAGATTGTGACATCATAAGAAATATTCCCATTAAATATTTCGGCGTAAATTACATTTTAGACGTAATAAAATTTTTAGGCGCAAGTAAATTCTTAGAAGTTTTCTTTGGTTGTGTTTCAAATTGAGAATTGTTGATTTGTGTAGATAATGTTTTCGTAAATATAAAATTCGAGTTTTCTCGACTAAAGATAAAAAAATATTTTAGTAATACAGCTAATTTTAGCTTCCACACAACGTTTATAACGTAAAAAGTGGAAGGTATTATAATCATTCAGTACGTCTGTCTGCCACCCACTTTCATAGTCTAAACTACTAATGCTACAGGCATGTATGATAGACAAAAAATTCAGCGCATCGAATTTAGAATACAATGAAAACATGCTCGAATGCTGTGAGATAAGGATATTGCAAAAAAAAGGAATCCTTTATAATGTTTATAATCCTTTTTAAGGTTTATTGAAAACGATATGGTGGTTGGGAAAAATGGTTTTTGAAACTTTATGTTGCTTTTTAAATTTTTAAATTTTTCAGCTTGTGAACGGTTAAAACCCTAAGACTTTTAGGTGAATTAATGTAGAGCTCCAATTTTTTTTTCCTGTATTAAGGCATATACCATGAACAAAAGTTGGTATATGATAAGGTTTAGTGTGAATAGTTTTTTTTTTTAAATAATGAAGTTGAAAATTTACAAAAAATCTTATTTTTTGGCCATTTTTATACATAAAGGTACATAACTGTTCTTGTTTAACTGTTAGCTCAATATCCATACCAACTTTTACTAATAGATGTTGTGGGGACGTTTTGCAAAAAAATCCATCAAAAAATTCTTTAAATTGTAGGAGGAGTAGCATTTTGAAAAAACGTTAAAATTTAAATTTTTTTAATTTTTAAAAAAACTTGTGTTTCAATATTTGTTTTTCCGTATGCTAATTTTTGCTAAATTTTTTATTTTTTAATAAAACTTATACGTAAAAATAATAAATATTGACACATATGTTTATTGAATGTTAGTTCTTTGCAAAAATTGTTTAATTTGGATGCTAGCATTAAAAATACTGGATTTAGTTTTTTAGATACCGCGTCCCCTAAAAACCCCATTGTCATTTGCAACAATCACTCGAGAAACTTTAATTCTTTCAAATAATAAATTAAAAGAAATTTAGTTTTGCGACATCAATCAGTTGGAAATGACGTCAAATATATTTCAATAAGAGATAGTTTGAATGTTGATTTGAAAGGTTTTGGTTCTATATGAAAGAGAGGAATATTACATATTTATTATTTGATATATAAATTAATATTTGCAAACGATAATAATTATTGAAGAAATAAGTATTGAATTTTTGAAATAAAATAAAGGAAACTAGCCAAATTTAGCGTGTAAATGTTTAGAATTAATATTGTGTTTGGCGACTTTTTTCCTGTTGAACACACATGTTATGTGGAAGCGGGATGAGTGACAGATTCTGTTACAAACCTACTTGTTTAATTATATAAAGGGAATTTCGGGAGCGTAGTTTATAAAGTGTATACGTTTTTCTAAAAAAAAATATATATTTAAGCTTGCTTATAGATATGTTAGAAGATTGACACATATTTTCCTTTACTATCTACAAATAACTTTTCTAGCAGGGCAATTCCATAAAAATGTCAACTTCGATAAAATTGTAATTTTTTGGTAATTTTTATAAATTAAGTTTAAAAATATATTCCAAGTTTTCAAATTATGGTTTAAGAAAGCAGGACGATAAAGGACATGTACCCATATTTCCCGAAAAAGAAGATAGATGCCTAGTGGACAAAAAAGATTAGTTGGCTCTACAAATTCAGCCAGCATTTCAACTAGTTGGAAATCGTCCTTGATACGTGTTTGAAACACCTTTCACATGTGAATAAATGTATATAATGTAATATTTAATATCTTATTAGTATTCTAGATAATAAAAAAATTAAATTTATAACTTTACACACTTTTAGTTTTAATATATTTATGAAACTTTTAGTCATTCCGTCACGGTCATTCCGTCACGGTCATTCCGTCACGTCAAATGGCAGATAATAACTTAAACCATGTTACAGGTAGGTTACTCTAAATTGTAATTTTACATAGCTTATATATCATATTTAAGCTATGAATTAGTTTAAAAACTCAATGTATTGTTAATTCACAAAAGTTTCAATTTTTAAGTACCAGGATGCAGTCGTGGTTGCAAAAATGTCAATCCGTCACACAAAAAGAAGTTAATCAAAAATGAAATAATAAAATACTTAAAAATTTAAACTTTTTTTTTATTATCTTTTAATTATTCACAGTAATATATAAACTGAAAAACCAGTTTTCCTTTGAAAATAGCTTCATGGTAATTGTTTTACTTCAATTCTACGATTCAAAATGTCATTCCGTCACATATAGAATTGCCCTGAAGTTAAAGATTTTGAAAATTGTTATAGGTAAAACTGACAATGATTTCAAAATTTAGATTTTTGTGTTGCATTAAAAATAGTTAATTGTTCCAAAATTAATTTTTATCAATGCAAAGTTTCCGTGCCATTCCAAAAATATGAGTTCAATGAAATGCAAATTCTATAACATTATGCGCAAAAGTGAAACTTACTTAAATAAATTTAATAAAAATGACTGAAATTTACGCAATTTTAAGATTTAACTTTTTGTTCAAATTAAGAAATAATTGCTTGATCTTTAAAAGAAGCAGCACATTTCTACATAAAATGCAAGGCAAAATCAAAACTTTAAGGCTATTGTATGTAAATAAAAGATCTTTTGCCAATGCAAGTTACTTTTTAGCTTCCACACTACGTTTATAACGTAAAAAGTGGAAGGTTTTATAATCGTTCAATCCGTCTGTCTGTCTGTCCGTCTGTCCGTCACCCACTTTCACAGAAAGAACGACAAGTCCCACAGACAAGTGGAATACGTTATTTTGAAGCAAAAAATCAGGTTAGGCTACATTCCAAATTTCATTAAAAAATTTAAATTAGAAGTTTATTTAAAACTTAAATAACTAAATTTTTTTAATCTACATTGAGATAACCATGCAAATTCCATTTTTATTCATATTTTCAATGTTGCCATCCACAAGTCCCACATACAAGTGGGATACGTCATTTTGAAGCAAAAAATCAGATTAGGCTACATTCCAAATTTCATTAAAAAATTTAAATTAGAAGTTCATTTAAAATTTAAATAACTAAAAATTTAATCTACATTGAAATAACATGCAAATTCCATTTTTATTCAATATTTTCACTGTTGCCATTTCGTTAAACGTACGAGAAACTTTATTTAAAATAAAAATAAACAATTTTGAAATGAATAAATAAACAATTTTATTTATGTGATATAATTCAGTTTGGATTGTTGTAATATCACAATAGAGTTCTTTTGATGGTTTATTATGCTTAGATGCATAGAGAATTCTAACTTGGCATAAAAAATATGCAAAGTTTTGCTTTTATTTTTAAAGCATCAATTGCAATAATTATATATTTTTCGAACTGTAAATTAATTTAACAAACGATAAATGACTGAATTTTCGAAAGAAATGTAAATGGTAAATTGTGACGACACAAAGATATTTATTAATGATGATTTATGATTTTTTCGATAAATAATTGCCCCGAATTCCTTCAAGGTTCTTAATATACTTTAAAAATGTGCACGTTATATTATTATTTTTAAATATTTGTTATATCACATAAAAAAATTTGCAAAAAATAAGGTCCGTATATCAGTGTTTTTACTGATTATTATTATGTGCAATATATTTTGTGAAATAAGTAACCTGATTATATTAGGGCTTTATAATGAATTTATGAAATGAAAAAAATTTAGATTTCAGTTAAACTTTTAACTATTGAAATAATTTTTTTTCTAGTTTTAATCTTAGTTTTACTTCGGAGAATGTGAGTTTTCCAAGTACTCCTTCATTTAAATTTTTGAGTATCACTTAAAAGCCTCAAAAGACAGTATTCGAGATTTTATATTAACCCTCTGAGGGATAAGCAAATTGGCTGAAGTGTAAACTTGTTTTCACTGCATGAGTTTTAAATTAAAATTTGTAACTGGGCTGGGGAGCCCAGTAGGTTAGGCATTCGCCTAGCATGCGGAAGGTCCCAGGTTCGGGTCCGGGCATCGCCAAAAATAACTGCCGACCTATAAACGGCCCGTGCAGCCAAAAAAAGTGTCCGACCGACGAATAACACCCCGGGTTGAGGGAGTGCACGTTAAATATCCTTCAAAGTCCTAACGCTGCGTACGATGTCGCTCTTAACGGTTGCGTTGGCTGCCTACTCAGGTGTCGGCTCGTCACTTGACTGTGGTTCTAAAATACGACGCCCGTCGCCAGTAGCCATCGTGTAGCTCTAGTGCGACGATAATTCAAACTAAACTAAACTAAAAATTTCTTAAATTTAAAAAAAAAATTATATTTCTGTAGTAGATGGTTATAAATGGCTCCTCCATGCTTTAAGTTTTAAAATTCAATAAAAGTTTTAAATTGATTGATTTTTAATAACCATGTGTGTTGCTGGAAAACCTGACATCAACGTGACGGGTTTATACGTCTGTATCCCTCTGATGAAGTTTTGAGAAGTGTGTAAACCGCAAATTTCCAAGCATCTTAGGATGCGGAAGAGCAATTCGGAATGCAAAAGCATCCCATCTGTATTTAGAAATTATTTCTTAAATTTTAATTTCTTAAATTTTCTAAAAATTATATTTCTGTAGTAGATGGTTATAAATGGCTTCTCCATGCTTTAAATTTTAAAATTTAATAAAAGTTTTAAATTGATCGATTTTTAATAACCATGTGTGTTGCTGGAAAACCTGACATCAACGTGACGGGTTTATACGTCTGTATCCCTCTGATGAAGTTTTGAGAAGTGTGTAAACCGCAAATTTCCAAAGCATCTCAGGATGCGGAAGAGCAATTCGGAGGATGCGAAAAGCATCCCATCTGTATTTAGAAATTATTTCTTAAATTTTAATTTCTTAAATTTTTAAAAATTATATTTCTGTAGTAGATGGTTATAAATGGCTCCTCCATGTTTTAAATTTTAAAATTTAATAAAAGTTTTAAATTGATAGATTTTTAATAACCATGTGTGTTGCTGGAAAACCTGACATCAAAGTGACGGGTTTATACGTCTGTATCCTTCTGATGAAGTTTTGAGAAGTGTGTATAAGCAAATTTCCAAAGCATCTCAGGATGCGGAAGAGCAATTCGGAGGATGCAAAAAGCATCCCATCTGTATTTAGAAATTATTTCTTAAATTTTAATTTCTTAAATTTTTTAAAAATTATATTTCTGTAGTAGATGGTTATAAATGGCTCCTCCATGTTTTAAATTTTAAAATTTAATAAAAGTTTTAAATTGATAGATTTTTAATAACCATGTGTGTTGCTGGAAAACCCGACATCAAAGTGATGGGTTTATACGTCTGTATCCTTCTGATGAAGTTTTGAGAAGTGTGTATAAAGCAAATTTCCAAAGCATCTCAGGATGCGGAAGAGCAATTCGGAGGATGCAAAAAGCATCCCATCTGTATTTAGAAATTATTTCTTAAATTTTAATTTCTTAAATTTTTTAAAAATTATATTTCTGTAGTAGATGGTTATAAATGGCTCCTCCATGCTTTAAGTTTTAAAATTCAATAAAAGTTTTAAATTGATTGATTTTTAATAACCATGTGTGTTGCTGGAAAACCTGACATCAACGTGACGGGTTTATACGTCTGTATCCCTCTGATGAAGTTTTGAGAAGTGTGTAAGGTAAGGTAAGGTAATCGTTTCCGGCTGCCTATTTCTAGCCTCCTTCAGGGGCTTTAACACAGCCAATAACGCCTCGTATTTTAGAACCCTGGTCAAGTGACGAGGTCGACACCTGAGCAGGCACCCAACGGAACTTCGAGCGACATAGTACGCTAAAGCCGTCGGGACTTTGGACTCCACAGATTTAACGAGCAGGTCTGTCCCTGTGTACTCGGGCCCATCTGTGATGAGGATTTTCTACTATTTCCAGCACAGATCCGATTTATAGGATGACTGGCAGTAAAAATAAAAAGAATAAGAATTCAGTTTTGATAACTAACAAAACTAAAATTAAGTAGAAAGTTCACATCTCCAAAAGTATCCAGGTAAAATACGATTATGTTAAATGCAAGGTGATTGAATAACTAAGTTTGGCTGTAAAATGCGAATAAATTATTCCGAATGATCTCACAAATTCAACAAACCAAACATAGAAATGACATTTCCAAAACTGGGATTCGAACCCCCGCACTCCTGAGAAGGTTGAACCTCTAGGCTGATGCCTTAACCACTCGGCCACGGACGGGCCGAGAAGTGTGTAAACCGCAAATTTCCAAAGCATCTCAGGATGCGGAAGAGCAATTCGGAGGATGCGAAAAGCATCCCATCTGTATTTAGAAACGGCCCGCATACTTTTTCGAAGGAGAGGAACACCTACGGTAGAGACCTATAAATACCACTTCCCTGTATTTCGCTCGAAGATGTTTGGATTTGGTTTCGCCCTAAATCGGAAATGGGTGTTTTAGTGCTTATTGTAGTGGGGTGTGTTTATGTATATATATCTTTTCCCTTTCCAATAGGCAAGATTTTTGTTTAAAAATATTGAATGGAACAAGTTAGAAAGTTTTTAAATATGATGTGGTAGCTATTTTAAGTGTATTTGTATTATTTATATATATATACACTCTTAAAACAAACGAGTGGTTTTAACTCAGTCTGAGTTAATTTCCACGTTCTAGTAGTTTAAAAAAACATACTTAGGATATTTTAGCGATGTTTGTATTTTAAAATATGCACTAACTTATTATTTAAGTTCGATTGAATTGAAAATCGATTGTATTCTTCAATGTTATTCTTCAAAGTAAACTTCAATGTTTGGCAACTGAGTAATTTTTCAGCTTCAATATTTGATAAACATTTCATTTCTCGATATGAAAAAAGAACCCATAGATTTTCTAAATACTTTTCTTACTTTAATAGCTCATGTGGTTCAACATAATACATTGTATAATTTTTTTCGTTCTATACTAACAATTGTTGTAAGTTGCAGAAAAAAAAATAATTTTGGAAAAAAATGCCGAAATTTTTTTTCCATATAAATTTGTGAAGCAAGAGAATTTAAACTTTTAAAACTCTTGTTTGAAAAACAACAATAGTTGTTTTAAAGATTCGTGTTCACTTTTGGCGAAATAAAATGATTTTTTTCAATTTGATAAAGTATTCGCCTTACAAGTATGAATTTGCTATAAGCGAAGAAATTATGTTAAAATTCTAATATTATAATAGTGAACTTTTAATGAAGTTTAGTTTTAATAGTTTTAGTTTTAACTTCTCTAACCAAAGATACAACAAACTTAAAAATAGGTTAAAAGTAGTTTAGTATAGAACACATAAGTCATCGACCCTCCATTGAAATACTTAACGTAGTAAAAAATAATATCTTACATTTTTTGGAAAGTATCCAGCGCATTCAGTCATCGACTTAAAAAAGTAAGTATCGTTTATCTTATCTTTTGAACCCTAAATTTCTTTGAGAAGTGTGTGTATGAGGGTCCTTTTAACACTTGTTTCTGTTTTCGTATATTTTTTTTTACACTTGTATGTTTACACTAAACTTGTGCATAGGCAGAGGCTACGCGCACGGGCACCGTTCACGCATTACGTGTACGGGTATTAACGCGTATGCTCAAGTCGGGACTTACTGGAACCGTGCTTACATTGCGTGCACGGACATGATATACTTGAAAGTTGAGATTACTCTTTTTTGGGCCCCGGGCAATTTTGTTTTCTCTATAAAAACATCAGTATCCAACATGGGGCAGTATTGTAGGGCGCATTGAAAGCCTAAACTCTCGTTTGGGGCCCCGGGAATTTTGTTTTCTCTAAGAACAACATAAATTCTAGCCATTTGCATTCTAGTGCATCTAGTTCAAAAATATAGAAATATAAATACTTCCGTGAAAAAGTTAAAAATGCAAGTAAACTTTTCCAGGACAAATTTGAAACGATGATCTTTTAGGGTGAAAAAAAATCTATAATTCAGCCGAAAGCGTGTTTTGAACCCGAGACCTTTTGAATACGAACCTTTTATGCTACCACTAAGCTACGGTGGTCAAGGATGAATCAAACTAAAACTGTTAATAAGCCTCGCTCCTGCACAGTTACTACCCGTACGCGCAATGCTTGTATGGTGCCCGTGCACGTAGACACTCCGTTGTGCATAATATTAAGAGGGTTAGTCATACAAACGTAATAAATATTTTTAGAATCAAAATGCCGGTTAAAGTATAACTTTAATACTCTAATGCGTGATTTTTTATTTTTACTCAAAATTATCGTATACACTTAAAAATAGTTAATACCTTCATTTCTGCGAACCTATTAAAAGATAGGACAATTTATTTACTACCTGTTCATATCAAGTGAATTAAAAGTCATTTTCCAACGGGTGAGTTAAATACTCAACTGAGTAACGCGTATAAGTATTGAGAACTATTGACTTTGATTCTTACTCGAAAGAGTGAAATCGTTCCTTGAAGAAATTACTGGAATGAACATGACATGTAACTGTAAAAACATAACTTTTTTAAGATTAGCTTTGAATGATGCATACACATGAAATTTCCTTTTCAAGTATATGCAAATTCTCTAAAATAGAAACGTTTGTCATTCTAAAACATCAATATAGCTTTCAATAGATGAAAATTTGCCGAAGTTGCCGAACATCAACAATATTTTAAACTCATTTAAAGTGACTTAAAGTGTATACTTCGAAATGGCCACAGTATGCATATTTTCAGAAGGTTCACTTTTTTAAATTTTTGGTTCTTAACTTCATTCTTCTTTGAACAATTTAAAATAAAATAAATACAAATGTTCCAAGATACTTACTCTCCACCTGCTCTTTGCTTAGCTCCTCAACCTGAAATAAAAAGTTTAATAATAAATTTTTAGACACAAAGGTATCAGTCAAAATATTCTGCAAAATTTCTTTACAAAAACTTCAAAAAAACTGAAGGGATTTGAAACACTAGGTCTGCAGAAAAAACTGCAGTTTTTTTGCAGCAAGAAAAACTGTAAAAAACTGCAGTTTTATTCTGCAGACTAAGTGTTTCAAATCCCTTCAGTTGTTTAAAGTTTTTTTTGAAGCAATTCTGCAGATTTTTTTGGCTGGGGGTATTTGGAAAATAAGGGAAGCATTTAATTGTATGGGTAATATTTTCATTTAAAATTCATAACGGAATCTTTTACATGATAAATGTGAATATAGATTTATCCTTCAATTGCAATGTTTAAATAATTTTATAACACTGAACTAGTACATTAACTAACTTAATTTTTTTTGTATTATACCTTTAAATTTCATGAAATTTATATTAAAGACAGTGGATAATTTAAATTCATAATGATATAATCATATATGAATTAATGCTAATCACATGTGACTAAAATTACGATTGTCCTCTACATAAAGTTGCATATCAATTAAAGATACAAAGAAAAACGATAAAAAAACTATATTTAAAATTAATTAAAAGTATAATGGAATTACAAAGAAATTTATGAGTATGACAATGTTTGCTGCAGTTAAAAATTAGTTTCCAGTATTAATACATTTGTAGAAACCTTAATAATATTTATTGTTTTTTCTTTGTCACATTTAAAATATTTAAGTTGGCATCTTTTTTTATAAAAAAAGAGATTTAAAAAATATTTAAGGTTAACAACTGTTTCAGAAAAACTAATAAAAACGTAAAGCTATTTATAGTTGCCTAAGTAACCGCCATTTGTTGACATATTTAAAAAAAAATAAGCATTCGAAACTAATATAAAATATATTATATAATAATGTCAAAATGATCCAGTTTTGGAAAAAAGTGGAGACATACTAAAGCTTTTAGATTTGATAAACTAATTATATAGCTATTGATCGGCAAATTATCATATTTGTATATACAGTCTTATTCAATTTAGATCGTACAATTTTATGATTTTTAAAAAAAAATACTATACTAGTCTGAATAGTATAATAGACTAACGGAATTTTTTATTACACAATTTGTTTCCTTTGAAAATCAGTGGAATATATTTTATTTTCAAATATAAATGTTTTTTTTTATGTTGAATTTCCACTAATAAATGCATTTGAAAATTTTCACATGATATAAAACGAGATTTTATTACTTAAAAATTACTGCATGAATGTATGATTGGACATATAAAAACTATGAAATTAAGTATGTAAAATCTGATAAGATCCACAGAATCAAAATAAGTATTTAACTTTTACACCATGGTTCTTTTAAAAACATAAGAAATGTGAATTTATTAAAAAACTTGTATGACATTTTAAATTTATATTATGTTTAGTTATGTGATGTTAATTTTTATTATTTTATGCTACGGAAAAATGTTATAGCTATCTACAAATTTAGAAAATTATCATAGAATGTTGGAAATTTTTTTATTGTCAGAAATAAAGTCCCCATCTTTCTTGTCTACACTTTTGAACTTTAGAGCTTTTAAACTTTTCGAAACTTATTTTACATTCACTAAACAGCTAATTTATGACATATGATTTCAGAATGTTATTTGCCAATTTTATTTACCTCTTCCTATAATTTTAAATATTTTTAAAAATCTAAATATCTTTACATACAACAACCTACACTACCCCAATTTACCTCCACATCATTACTACCAATATTCTCATACATTCCACCCCCCAAAACATACATCAAACAATCCAAATTAATAAATAATTCCCTCAAAAAATAAAAGACCGCTACAAAAGCGCCTTACTCACCGTTTTGGCGACTAAAAGAGTTATTTTCCTCTTTTTGGTCCTTCCAATAATTTAGAATAATTTCTAAAATCTAAACATCTTTACATACAACAACATACACTACCCCAATTTCCCTCTCCAACATTACTCCTTAAATTCTCCCAAATTTCACCGAAAAAACATACATCAAACAATCCAAATTAATAATTCCTTCAAAACTAAAAGACCGTCACAAAAGCGCCTTACTCACCATTTTGGTGACCAAAAGGGTTATTTGCCATTTTTTTTGCCCTTCTTAGAATTCTGAATAATTTCTAAAATCTAAACATCTTTACATACAACCTACGCTACCCTAATTTCCATCTCCAACATTACACCTAAATTTTTCTCCCAAATTCCACCCCGAAAACTTACATTAAACATTCGGAAAATATCTTCGACTTTGTGCAAGAAACATGAGCGTGAAGAAAACAACGTAATTATTGGCGCAAATATTTTATTTGGTGAAAATTGTACATGTTTACAGCGAGATCGAGACTCTCCATCTTCAGCAGTATACAAGACAATCGTTGTTTGCTGAAGATGGCAAGCCTTGATCTCGCTGAAACGTGTAAATTTTTCACCAAATAAACTATTTGCGCCAATAATTACGTTGTTTTCTTCACTCTCTTACATAAAAAAATTCAAAATAATAACAATTTCTCAAAAACTAAAAGACCGCCACAAAAGCGCCTTATTCACCATTTTGGCGAATTTTATTTACCTCTTTCTATAATTTTGAATACTTTTTAAAATCTAAACATCTTCACATACAACAACCAACACCCTACTCCAACATTACGCACAAATTTTTCCCAAATTCCACCCCAAAAAACAATACATCAAACAGTCCAAATTAATAATTTCCCATAAAACTAAAAGACCGCCACAAAAGGCGCCTTACTCACCATTTTGGCGCGCTAAAAGATCCTTCCGTCCGAATCACACACAGAATCACCAAAGGACTTTCGAGAGTGGGGGACACTTCCAGGCGTTGTTACTCTCGACAGCCGAAACCCGATTTCGCGAAAGGCATGCCGGGATGCCCCCGTCTTCGAGACACCCATTTTCGTACAGGTCACGTGAAGCAAGGTCGGCTTGTGTTTCTTTTAGGGGGTTTTCGTTGTTTTCTTGAAACAGTTTATTGTCTGTTACTGTTTTTAGGAGCTTATTTAAATTAATTTTTTCAGAAACCCCATAGGTCCACGAATCATAGATATCGAGAAATTGAAGAAAACTGTTTTAACAGTAATGGGTTTCTTTCAAGAACACAATGGGCTATGGCTTCCTATGGCTGTGCATACCACTGGATTAACATGATTTTTCACAGAATATGTGGTTACATAGGATGAATTGATTAGCATCAAATACTCAATTTTATACTGTGATTGTATTGTGACTTATGATGTCTCTGAAAACATTGATTTATTTGTAAATTAAGGCCTAGATTGACCCAGCCTTTCATCCTTTTATTGTGTCGCTACATTGAGGAGTTAGCTTGATAACTTAAAAACGATAACTATAAAATCCTTAGCTTCATGTCACCTGACAAATGGATGATCTGAACGGGGCGGAGCGTTGTTTGCTTGTGACGGAGTTTGACGTAGCAGTGACGTCAACATAGGCGTGGCCGCTGTAGTTTGGACGAATTTACTGCTGGGTGGTTTGTTTGTGGGGTATAAGAAAACACTTGACGTAGCTGTAACGACACCGTTGGCGTGGCCGTTCAGGTCATCGCTCTGAACATCTGCTGCATACATCCGACTTCCTTTTGTTTCGTCACCTGAAGTAGGAACAGCAGGCCTTGGCCTTCTACGGTCTGCCGCGCTTCTTAGTATCGTGTTAGTAATTTAATTTTATAAAAAACCGTTAATAGGTTCCAGCTCATAAATTGACTTCGTCCTATCATTTTGTTTAGGTAAGTGTAGCGGTCAGCCATACACGCAACCTTAAACAACATCCACGCTAGATGGCGCTTATTTACTACTGCATTACTACCAGTCATCTAAATTACAGCATATATTGTAGTATATATGCTGAAGCAACTTGGTTTTCACCTTGAGATACCTTTTGGTGGGCGCGGGTTGTAGTAATATCTTCGGTACCACATTACCAAAACAGTGCATACATCGGATTCGTTAAGTCTCGGAAAAGAAGTTAGAAGCAAATACAAATACAAAAATTGTCGACCAACAACAGGCCAGAGGCCCAGCAAGGTTGGTCCAAAATAAATCTAATACATTACCAGTTTCCAATGACCGTCAAGTTTCTTCTTAAAATATTCTACTCTCTTCGAATGCACAACATAATCTGGTAAAGCATTCCACTCATTGACAACTCTATTGTAAAAATAATGTTTTCTTACCTCCCTTCTAAAGCTCGATTTATTAAATTTCTGATCAAATCCTCTGGTCCGGCTATTTAAGGTAAAACCTAAGCCCTCCATGTCTCCCTGTTTTATGAACTTGAATAACTGAATTAAATCACCCTTAGCTCTCCTGTTTTCCAGGGAATACATGTTTAAAGATCTTAATCTGTTATCATAATCAATACCAGATAGACACTTAATCATTTTTGTAGCCCTATGCTGAACTTTTTCAAGCAACTCTTTTCTGAGGAAGGGAGACCAAAACTGAACAGCATGCCCTTACAATTTGTTATATCCAAATCCATTGTCAACGCCTCATTCAGACTTCAGTACAAAGAAAGCCTGCCGTTGATCCGATTCCTTCTAAGATGTAAGATGGCCACAGACTGATACAAAAAAAATAATAATACAAGTGACACAAACTAAATACACTAGTCTGAGAATCTTCGTATTTAGTTGCCTACTTTTGTGAATAAAGCCAGTACAAAGTTCTATATCAACATTTAGGAAGGAACGCCTTAATATATTTTGAAACAAATATTTACACCATTAATTTATTATTCGATATCATTTTTTTTTTAAATTTTATTAATCCGGTGTGCAACAATATAATTTTTTATTGAAAAAAAAATTGTAACCCATTAACAATTGGCAAGAAAATTTGCCATGTGAAAATGGGCTTTCTGCTTAAGTTTATCTGAATAAACTAAATATAAGACAATGACAATTTGTGTAGTATGAATTAAGTTGCAAGTTAAACTAATTTTAATATAACTATACTATATAACTATAGATTATATAACTACGATATAACTACTATATAACTATATTTTAATCTAACTATAATTTTAACTTAACTATATATAATTATAATATAAGTTAACGTTTTAATTTGGAAAGGATAGTGGCAAGTTAAGCTTTAAACGCTAATGAAATCAATTTCAAATCTAAGGGTCGAAAATATCAAATTTTACTCTGGGTTAATTCCATGCAAAATTAATCATTCTGTAGTTTAGGTCACGCGTTTTAAAAGTGATTATACCTACAACTTTTAACATTAAATGAAATTTTTTTTAAACAGAATAGCTGATCTACACTTATTAAAGCCAAATAAAGTAAAGTGCTTTATTAAATTTGATTTATTTTTCGAATTTAAAACGTTTGTAAGCTCCTCTTAAATCGTGACTTACACTGCAGTTACATGGAATTGGCCTGTATTTAGCAAGCAGCGATTTCATGTTTAAGTTAAAGAACGGATGAAAATGAACGACTCGATCTAATTTCTCGCCATCCTTAGCTCGTCTTGTTCCCGAGACGAGCTGGTCCCTAAATTTAGAATGAGCCGATTTTCTCATTCCTGACTCTGTCTTCGCGTTTATTTCCTTCTTGTATGGGATGGAAGAAGAACGCCGGGGTGGGTTGGATAACTGCGGGAACATTTGAAGAGCTTAGTGGAAGAACGTGCTAAGTGACAAAAAAGGTGAAAACGAGAACATGAGCTTTAAAGTTTTTCGTTTGCACTCAGATCTGTTGAAAACGGTACCTGCGAGCCGTAAAAATATACTAAACTTAAAGATTATGAAAAAGGGTAAACTTGTTATCTTAAAAGAAGTTAGTTATATGTTCATTGACACCAAAATCCCCATTTTTTTCAAAACTGTCACTTAGAACGTTCTTCCACTAAGCTCTTCATTATTGTTACTTTTTTTTTTAATGCGCAGGTGACATTAGGTGACGCAGTTTGGCATGCCTATCTCGAAGATTGAATTTGTTAGGGCCTCGTGTTGATGTCGCGTTTCTGTAACGTGTATTTAAATGCAGAGGGGGACAAAAAGTCGAAGTAAGAGTTTAGGGTTCTTAATTCATTATTTAAAACTTCGATGCGCCATGGGGAGCCTAGTGGTTAAGATCTCGGTCTCGGGATCGGAAGGTTCCACGATCGAGTCTCGACACCTCTGAAGACCCACCGAGTATATGCGGAGTACGTGCTCGTTAAATCTGTTGGGTCCGAAAGTCCTGTGGTCGGTCATTGCGCAGTTTACCACGGGTACAAGTCCCTGGTGACTATTTCTCTCCCTTTAGGGACATGTCTAAATTGTGAAGGTGGCGACAGATGGCAGCATCTGTCTTGTATTGTATGCCGTGTCAGTCTTTCTTGACGAAGGTTTATAAGCGGGTCTTTGTAACCAAGCACAGACAAGCCTGAAAATATATGTCTACCAACCAACTTCGATGCAATGAACTATTAAAAGGTTTTCGTTGGGTAGAAGACAATTTTTGGCGTAGAAAGAACTGGTGGCTAGGGCCTTGCCAACTGGGCTTTCACTCTCCCAAAAAACTCAACAGATAACACGAATTCTTGTCTTGACGCACTTATCTAAACATTTATATTAGTATTACACAATTTTTAAATGCAAAATTATATTGTTTTTAAAATTATTTTAGAATGTTTTAACTAGTAAACCTAAATAAAAGAATCTACAAATTATTGATTGAAACTAATGGATATATAGATATTTTACACTTTAATTCTAATAGTATTATTGTATCGCTTATTATATTAGGATGTACTTGTGCCGAATACATTTTTTGCATCAATGTCCATAATTTTTCATCGAAAGAAGTTATTTTGATATAAAAATAAGACCCTAATTAAATAGTGTTTTACTTTTGCCTACAATCAAAATATATATGCACTGATAATTTATTGAACAAAATAATTGCTGGAAATGTAAGAATTTGCCTTTAATACATTTTAAATAAATGTCCACACATACTTTGTTAAAACTAAGTTTTTTTTAAAATAGAAATAATTATTATTTATGAAAACATAAAAATAGCATCAACTATAATAAAAGAAAATCCTTTATTAAAATGAATTTTGTACAATATACCAAAACATTCAGAATCTGAATCACAAAGTAAAATCCGATATAACATGCGTCATAATATGGTAATGAGTCATCAAATAAAGAGCTTTTTGTTGATGGTAAATTGCTCCTCTTTAGGTATTCTGAGGTAAGTCTTAAAATATCGGGTGCTATACATGTAGATGGAAGTACGCTCCTCGATTTTTTTTACAAAACAGTCGTAGGTATCGGGAGCTGTAAGAAGATGGACACCAGCCCCACGAAATGATTTGCAAAACAGTCTTAGGTATCGGGAGCTGTAAGAAGATGGACTTCAGCCCCACGAAATGGTTTATAAAACAGTCTTAGGTATCGGGAGCTGTAAAGATGGACTTCAGCCCCACGAAATGGTTTATAAAACAGTCTTAGGTATCGGGAGCTGTAAAGATGGACGTCAACCCCACGAAATGGTTTATAGAACAGTCGTAGATATCGAGAGCTGTAAGCAGTTGAAATTACGCTTCTCGAACCGGTGCACTAAAGTCGTTATATTGGGAGCTTCAGGTAGATGGAAAGTTAGCTCATCATCCTATGTGTTGTACTGAATTGTCACAAAAATTTTGTTTTGAGGGCAAGATTTATGAGATTTATGATGGAAAAAATGTGCCCAAAGAAACATCAGTGGCGGGTCAATACCAAGACTGCCTAAACACCGCGATCACTCCCTCCTTATTCGGCTAAGGAGAAAGTATCCCGATGCCAGAAACAGCCCTGATACCGATCCGCCACTGATACCTCTCTCGGCAACGACTATTGACTGTGTTTGGACCCAAAGATAGAAAATGATCCTTTGAAGGCGATGGTAATTTCTATTTCGATATACATCTGAAGTTGTACATCTCTGGTGTCATAAAATCTTTGAGACGTCATAGTTGTTAAATAGGTCTTTAAATTGATATTTGTCCTCAGCTGTTTGAAGGCTCTTGAGATGTTTTAGTTCCTCAGATGTTTTTGAGGTCTAGCTGTCACTTTTCTGTTAGTCTTTTGGTGTTAACTGGTCCATTGGATGTTAGAGCTCCTGATGTTTATGAGCTGGACCTTATGTCTTTTATTCACAGTCTTCAGCAAAGACTGATCGTTTCTCAATCATACACTTTAGGAAATAACGATAGTTTTTGTTTTCGTTTTCTACGTGTCCAGATCTGGAACAAATTAACATAAAAGTTAAAAAAAAACACGCATTTAAGATGAAATTGGTAAATAAAAGAAATTCATCAAAATAGTATTTGAAGTTTACTTTCCTTATTTTTTTCTATTTTAAAAGATATAAAACAGATCGTCATAGGACAGATTATCAATTTAGTTCAAACAGTCCATTTTTAAATT